>LPNX010004616.1:167922-182916 GCA_001517045.1 Pseudotsuga menziesii | reverse complement strand
AAAAAAGGTCACAAGGTAATAAACCTCGTAAACTATTATCATTATGCTCATTATAGATTTCATCATAAGTTTCATAAGCTTTTGTAATGGTTTCATCTTGAGATCGATCTGGAGTACAAATGTGATCCTCATAATTGAAATAATCATGGGAGGGTCCCCAATCTCCAATATTCTCTATTGATGTGACATGAGGAGGGTCTTCAACAATATTTTCAATTAATGGCTCTTCATGCACAAACTCAATGGGATCATCATGGATTTCTTCTTCATTGTGATCTCTCGGAGGTAGCACCCAATACCTATCATTTCCTATCCTGATGAAACGAGATAATTTAGGGTCTTCCTCATGATACTCTATCCAGGGCAAGGAAGCAGAAAGGAACATCTCCAAGAACTTGTCTAAATCTTCCATGTTAGTCTCCTGTATGCCACTGCCTCAAGATTATTCTAAGGAAGCTTGAAAGGGAAGTAATACCTTTATTTGGAAGACCATTGAGATACCATTCACAAACATTTCCTTGTAGAGTACTAACAAACATCTCCATCATATTGTCTTCATACAAAACATTGAATTCAACCATAATTTTAAGAAAAGATATGACATGTCAGACCTCTCCATGTTTATTTCCCCAGAATATAGGTAGATGATCAGATATATCTTCACCATTATGATAATTAGGAAAGCCTGGGATGTTTGAGAAGTTGATGGAAGGATATTCACTGGAAATCCGAGCTCTTTCCTCATCCATATTGTTTACTACATAGCAAGCATTTGATATAACCATGGAGTTGTCAAAATAATGAGCTTTGAATATTTTGCTATGTTGGATAGGTTCATCTACACACAACAATCTCACCAATTTATATGAGAAACAAGGATTTTATCCCTTCAATGGAGTCACCATGTGAAAAGAAAAATATGCATCATAAATCTTTCACAAAAATTTCTATTTTCTGCTTTTCTTTGTAAACAAAAAGGAAAAAGGGTTAATTGAGTAGCCAGATGAAAAATAAAGAACTAATCTAAACATTCATTAAACAAAGCATAAACAAAAAAGAAAGAGAAAGTCGTAACCTGAGAATAAACAAATTTATCCTCGGCAACGACGCCAAAAGATGTTGTCGCCTTACACGCTCCTAAGGGGAGGATTAGCGTAGCATAAATATTCAAGTTGCTAAGTTCGTCCATGGGGGCAAGTCTCAAGTCAGGTGTTGTCATTTGATCTTGACTCCTCTGTTTAGGCCACTCCTAACGAAGCCAAGTGGGGTATTCCCTATGAAAGAGTTGTTAAGACTCTTACTTTTATTAGTTATGGAATAATTATTTTTTTATGAGTTTTGATAAATCACTACTGAAACAAGCTACTTACAAGTAAAATTAATATAACAACAACATGAAAATAAATATGGAATTTATAACATAAATGACTTGAAAGCAAAATATGAAATTGAAGATAGTGTCAGTGCCGAATGGAGTCAACATAACATAATGCTGCTGAAAGCTGTAAATGTATTGCAAATGGAGTCTTGGTCAATTTTAGTTATTAAGGAGGACTTAGATGAGTGAGTTTAAAGGGAAAGGGAACTCTAGATATACGTGATGGTATGAGGAGTGTGTCCGGATTCTGAGAAGAGTGGCTCCACACGAGAGAATGTGGGCTAGATGGAGTCGTGGGGGGTGTTCAACACTACACCAAAAAGGATGTAGCCTAACAGGACCCCACGATCACTTTCTGGTTGTTCCCGCTTTCACTGAAGAATTTTCCCACTATTTCTCAGGCTCATTATGTCGGATTTTCGTAATGTTTTGGGGAAGTTTCTTTTATTAAAATGAGTTTGGTTAGTTAGATGTGAAAAATCTATTAGTGCTCATAGCCTCACTCCTGCTTTTGATTATCCCAAAGATCATGGTGAACCTGTGATGGGCAAGAGCATACACCGGAATGACAAATTGTTTATTTCAAATTGATAATGCAAAACGAAAAAAGTTAAAAATGGTGAGACTAATTACTAGGACAAGGAATATATTTTCCCCAAACAAGCAAGCTTGTTTGGGTAATTCAATAGATCAATGCCAAGTTAGTATTACTTTCCAAAACCAAATAGAATAATGATGTCTCAAAGAAAAAGAACAAAAAATATTATACTACGCCTATGGCAAAGAGTATCTTTTCCCCAATCGAGAGGAATCTCTTGGGTAATTTGGTACAGCAATGTCAGATTAATTATAAATGAAGAAAGCAAATAAAGATTGATTGCGTTAAAATCAAACAAAAACTAAACTTAATCTAAAGACTTGCAAAAAAGTAAACAATCACGCAACGGGCAGATATGTATATTTTTCACTAGTTTTCAGCCTTCGGTTTATAAGTAAAATTTGTCATAGTTTATTTCATTCTCAGAAAAATAAATGACCGGAAATAAACATAAAATTTTCAGACTTAAAACACTGCTGTAACTTCACTTTTTCACTGACAGAAAATAAATAATCAACACGCCATTCAACACACAGTACTCATGAATTATTGGCCAGTGGCCCTAGAAAAACCCACAAGTGGAAAACCAGTCAGAGAGAGAGTTTTTATTATTATGCTTCAGGAAAAAATCAGACATTCATTTACAGTCAAAATCCAACTTATCTCAACCCAACATGCTGCCTCGTTTTTATGCAAATGCTGCCTCGATTTCTGTGCAATATTTTTCTCGAAAAATGTGTCGAAATAGCAACAACCTTCAGTCTCAATTTCTATGCAGAACTAGAAAGATTCTGCCCTCAATTTCCGTGCCTTCAAATGCTGGAAATCCGCACAATACGAACATCATTAAATGCTGTTGTACATTCCTCGATATCTGTGCCTAGAAAACCCTGAATGCAGCCTCAAAACTTGTGCCTGTACTTTCCTCGAACTTCGTGCCCAAAACTACCCTCGAAAACTGTGCAAAATCTGTATTGTACGGACTGCAATAAATGCACCCATACTTCTCAAAAACTGTGCCTGCAATTAATGAGGTCGTACTCCTCGAAATCTGTGCCAACAGCTAATGTCCTTCATTTTCGTGCCCACTGAAAATCACTCTCAACTGTTGTCTCGAAATTCGTGCCCACACTCTCCTTCAACTCTCTTTTTTCCTCTTCTCATAAGAATGAATGCAAATGGCCTTTCCCTTGCGTTTTGCTCATAACCCTAGGTAGGTGAAGAGACATCTAATCTAAAGGCTGAGATTTGATTAGATCTACGGTTGAAATTAATTGCTCATATTTTATTTCTAAAATATTAATTTCACTCACCCACTTAAATTTATCAAAAACTGACTTTATACTCTAAAGTCAAATTAAATGTCACTTAAGTCATTTAATGCAAGGATCACTTTATTTCCCCTCTCTAAGTGACTAAGGCTAAAGTCACTTAGGGGAACACTTCCCTAGGTACAAAACTAACAAGATACAGGCTTCCCGCAAATGGGGGAAGGGGGTTGTGGGAGTCGTAATCGCACTTGCTTTTTATTATGATTATTTACAATGCTAAAAAGAAATACCACTTGGTCCTTATAAACTTGGATCGAAGGGTTTATAATGCCAGAAATTGAAAATATGAAGAAAGGAGACGCATGGAGCCCTGGATGGCTTAATTTTGGTGAGATTTCGCCATAGTTTCTCTCTATTCTTTCGTTAAATCTGCAAAACCAGCAAGCAAACAAATTTTAAAAATGATGGTATGCAAAAATGAAAGATAAAAAAAAATCAGCCTTTGGTACTTAGAAAAATATTGAAAAACTTGCCGAGTGTAAATACTAACTCACTAGCCTAGATCTAGTAAAATAATAAAACTTTGACAACGTTTTCATATCTAGCTACTCTAACATCATGCTAAAACAAGTAGATTTGAGGAATAAACTTTCAAAGAACAAGATCTACTTATTTAGCATTTCTATCTACTTATTTAGCATTTCTAGAACAAAGTAACCGGAGAAGAGAGAAAGTTTAGTTTGAGAAGATGAGAAGAAAACTTCAAGCTCTTGCTTGATCGTATTGTGAAGACTTTTAAAGATCCTACAAACAATGGAATTAGCTTTAAAAAATACCGAAGAGAAGTGAAGAGACAACTTAGTTCAAATCCTCCTTCGAATCTGTGACCTGCACAACTATGAGAAAATCCTTGCACAAAAAACTAGTGTGTTTGAAGAAAAGAAATTAAAAGAGCCTTAATACAACTGAGTATAGTTGGCTACTCTCATATCTCTCAAAAGCAAAGCACAAGCAAGCAAGTTAACAACTATAAATGCTTACTCTATGTGTTATAGAAAAACCCTCTAAGCTAGATCTATTAACAACTTTGGCAAAGGAAATCAAAGCAATACAATATCACCTCATAGAAACAACGTTCATCCAATGGCACAATGTGGACCTCCAAAGCCTTCAACTTTTATTAATCAAAATAATCACAGTGTTACAATGAGCAGAGGTCCCTTGCATCCCATCTAGAATGAGGAAGAAGGCCTCACTTTTATAGAGATTACAAACCCCTAGGGGTGTACCAAACAACTGGAGTAGACATGAGTTCACGTGAGTGAAAAGGGGGATTGGTTGGAGTTTACGTGAAGTAAACCTCAAAGAGAAAGCGCCACATCTCCACCAACCTACTCACATGAAGCCATCGTGAGGCCCACAAGAGGGGGTGCATCCCTCATCTTCAACCACTCACCACCAACCAACTCAATAACGAAATCTCATGCTTGAAATGTGGGTTGAACTCGCCTTGATTGAGAATGAAGTCAAGTTCCCTTTCCACATCACCTTCCATGCCAAAGAGATGACATCAAACATCCACGAGAGGGACCCACACTTATTCACACGTGAGATTGGAAGAGGGGGCGCACATCCAAGCTAAGTGTATTCGCTAGCTTATAAACATCCAATGTATTGACCCACTTTAATCCTAAGTATGAAAGCCCATCCTTTTGACCCACTTTAATCCTAAGTATGAACGCACATCCTTAAGAAACCATTCACCACCTTTCTTAAGTCATTTGACCAAGATTTGACTTGACTTTTGATTTTTGACTTTAGTGCAATTTGTCGTAATTTAGCATTTTTTTTAACCTTTTGTAGCATCTTTAGCGAAATAATGCCACACAGACAATACAGTCACCCGAAGCACAGGAAAAGTGGGTCCCAAGGTAAAAGAGGTGCTCTGACCTTGAAAACGAGCCTATCCACGCCAAAAACGGACTTTGGATCACACTTTTATGACATTTTGAATTTTTCCATTTAAACCATTAAAAATGGCCTAAAATTGCGGAAAATTTTATTTTTTCGAAAATTAAAAAAAAATCCTAAGGGGAACCTAGTACATGTTCATAATGACTCAAAACCATGTCTAAAACGCTTATATACATCGACACATGAACTTTAATAGCCTCCCAGGGTTTAACCACCAAGACAAAAATTCCAGCTTTGGAGGAGCGGTGAAAAACTCAAAAATTATACATCGCTTATTCAGCATTGCATAATTGACTAAGGAAAAAACACATTGGAATGATCGGATTGATGGCCAAGTCCTAGGAAGCCGTGTCCTTTACAAAAAGTGTGTCGTGTTAGAACATCCATTTATTAAAAAAAGATGGGACCACACTTGGTCCTGATGTAGCCATGGACAAGAACAACTTATTTGTTCTAAGCCCTGGTGGCTCACTGGAAATCCCCTAAGTCCAACTTAGGTGTTAGAACATCCATTTATTAAAAAAAGATGGGACCACACTTGGTCCTGATGTAGCCATGGACAAGAACAACTGATTTGTTCTAAGCCCTGGTGGCTCACTGGAAATCCCCTAAGTCCAACTTAGGTGATAACACCTTAAAAGCCTATATATGATTGGGCTGATTGTAAATGTAAAGCATAGCAGATTTTTAATATAATATTTTTTTCAAATATGTTTCCAAAGTCGCAGGTTTACTGTGCATTGTAATTTTTGTGCTTCACTCTGTTCGTACCGGCAACCAGATTAAAACAAGCACTGTCTGGGTCCTCCGCAGCATGAGGCCTAGACAAATAGCTCGATGTCAATGACAAAATCGGGCAACTGGTGCTACGGGGGAGCCGAGCCATTCCTTCAGCAAGCATATAGCATTCCACATTGAGAAAGCCATTGAGACAATGGGCGCTCTGTCAACTGAGGAGCAAGAGCAGGATTCAGAGCTACAGGAAGCTATCAGTCCATATTGGACTGTCAAGAACATCCTTGCTCACGTTTTAATTGAGAAGGGATTCATGCAAGCCAACACTCTGAGTCACCAGAAGAATTTGAGAGGATTTGGACCAGATACAGAGTAAACTGGATAATTTGGCTGAAGCCACAAACACCCCATATCAAATGGCTGCTGATGAAGGGGAGAGTGTGTGGGCAGACCACATCTGGATCTCTTCTGAAGCGACGGTGCAAGGAAAACGCTGGTAGCTTTTGGGTAGCCTGTGTTTCGTTCTGTGATAATTTGGCTAGTTTTATCTTAATGTCATGATAGTTCAGAATTTCTCTGTTAGTACCTGGTTTCCCTATACGGGGCAGGTCTTGAATACTTTTATTTTGAACATTATGCTGCCTGTGATAACTCTGATAAACCATCTTCAAGCCTGGTTTCCCTCCTATGGCTATGGGCAGGCTCTAGGCTATTTTTCTCTTATTGGTAAAGTTTGGCATATCTTAGGCCAGACTGACTGACCACTGCTGGTTGGCCTGGTTTCCCTGGTGGTGATCCAACCACTGTTTTTTGTAAATAATGCATTTCCGTAGTCAATAGAAGGTTTTACTCTCGCTTACAAAAAAATATCACAGATAGAAGTTGTAGCTTTAAAAAAAAGTCATGCAAATGCACAATCCCAAAGTCCTGTTCTGTTTCTTGTTGTATATGATGAAAGGTATTTACAAAATGCTCTTGAAAAGAGTCTTTATGTATTGCTAGACAGAATTCTAAATATTTTGACGGATTCTTCCTTCGGGATTTTATTCAAAAGAAAGAATCCAACTCTTAAAAATAACATGAAATTCATGTAATATTTTATCTTTGCAAATCAAGTCAGATGGTCATTCATCTGCTTCTTTATTTTGCTTGCCTTAAGAATTTCTGGGCAGAATAAGTTAGTAAAAAAGTTTTACAGAAAACGAAATGAGCCCTACACGAACTTGAATCCCAAATTATTTATGTCAATATCCACATCAACAGGTTCATGCAAATTTTTACTCTGTGAGCACACTAAGTACTCAAATTGAGGTGTTTGTGTCTTTTAAAAAAACTACCTGAAAGGATCTGCAAGAATTAACTCTTCTCTAATGTATAGGATTCCTAAATCAGCATAGAATCTAAAGGACATGTTTTGCGCATACCTGGACCTGGATGATAATATGTTAGACAATAACGACGGCATAGCTCAGCTGCTTTTTCTGCTTCACCTTTTTCATATGCCACATCAACCTACAGAAGCCAATATTTCACATAATTACGGTAATAATACAACATGGAAAATGTGCTAAAATAAATGTACGAGGTGCAGATAAAAACCCAAACACACAAAACTGAAGCGATTTTACGGATCTGAGAAAAGAGTAAGGAAGTAAGCAACATATGAATCAGGATGCTTAAAATAAAATAAAATAAAATCTACTTAGTGAAATAAACATATTACATAATAAAGCGCAATAAACCTCCTTGCAATGTACACGAAATATTGATGTGGAGCACAGCTTTCAAAAGAATTAATATGATGACTACAAAATAACTCAGATATTAGGATAAAAACTCCACATAAGCCAAGTACATTCAAGTAGAATTAAACATAAATCAATGAGTATAATAATGACTAATATGGTAGTATGCCTAGCAGAAATAACACATCCACAGCAACTGCATTGCTTTGATCTTATATACACAGTTGCTATGTTATGGCAAGACAAATAATGGACCCTGTTACCACCAAACTGGTATCATGTGTTTTCAGAGCAGTATCAGCGTTCCACATTGTTAAAGGAGAGAAGAGTAGTAGCTGAGGTAAAGACACTATCAGAGGAAGATTTCCTTTTACCAATATGTCTTTCAAATGAGGCTTAAAGAGGGATGGATCATAAGTAAGGATTCAAAAAGGACAAGCAAATTCACATATAATGTATACTGCACCCCAACAATGGTCCATACCGTTGTTTTATATCTGTGCAGTGCAGTATGTTTCCTTGCGGCTATGAGAATGAAGCGATATTCATTTGATTTCTTAAGTCAGAACTCTGGACAAATGGGACTACTTGTGACTAAATCTCTCCGGCAGATGCAAGGTCCAGCTTTATACGAATCAATTGGTTTCACGAGGAGTTGTTTATCAGAGACTTTAGTGAAGGCCAGGCTGATTAGACTCAAAACTCAGTCCCATGGAAGCAATAAAATCAATGATCAGATGGACCTGGAACTGAAAACATTGTTTGGCATTAAAACAGTTGATGAGGTTGAGAAATACCTTCACAAAAAGAAGAAGTTCGGCTACAATGATAAAAAGAGCGAGATTCAGGGCATAAAACTTGAAAATCACGATTTCTGTGTATCTTCATCATTATGGCCCACTTTGTCTTATATTACAGTCATATCACCGTTTGGCCGGGTTTGCACTACACAGACCGGAGCATACCTCGCGTCGAGCTGAGCCTGCAGTTTCATCGACCGGTGGCAGGGAGATAGTACTTTGATAAATCAAACAGCTGTGTTGTGGGTCCAATTTGGTAGAATCTTCAACCATCACATCCCCCGTTGACTGTTGTGGAGAGAACCATCGATCGCCAAGCTAGTGGAACTCCACACCAAATATGTTAGGCAGCCACATCGACAGAGAAATCATGATAGCATATTGGCGCAGCTGAGAGTCAAATTTGGCGCGGATCCTGAAGATTTCAGAGACACCGCATAACACTTAGTTCAACAAAATGAAAGGAGAGCATTCCTCGTCGATGATGCCAAGTTCAATAAATGGTAGTAGTTATCACCATCTCAAGTGCCGAGGATGCTGATCACACAGAATCGTGGAGCATCTAGAGTCTGTCGCAGCCAATTTCAACAGGTGTTTTTTTAAGCGTCTGTATGTTAAACACGGGATTGGAGCGTTCAGCTCACCCACACGTCACTCACATCCAGGCAGCCAACGCGATCCACTGAAGGCTTTAAGGACGGCTAGCCATTTGCTTGTTGCCATGATCGGGTTTTGGAGCCGCTGGTTTAAGTCACCGAATGACACTCGTATCAATTGCTTTATTGACAACATGTATAAGATGGAGTTTCAGAGCATATAACGAGCTACCTATCAAACCACGTCTTTTTTTGTTTGCAGCCGAGCGGATTGGAGGACCGACTCACCGTTTTGGCCCCATGTTTCTTCTGGCAGCCGTTGCTTGGAGCAGCTACCATTTTCACCCACGGTTCATCACATGGCAGTCGTTGGCATCGAGACTAGACTTTGGAGAAGTCGAATCATGATTGTGGGTGTCTTTGGAGGCATAGTGGCTTTAAAAAACAAGTCAACTAGGAGTTTTTTTAAATAAAAATCCTTTTCAGATGGATCATCTAAGTTAAAGTGGGTGTCCCTTTGGGTCACCTTCATCATCTAGCATCAACTTCACTTCACATGGGGTCCACATGTCCTTGATTTCTTCAGTTTGAGGGCGTTTTGATGTATTTCGAGGGAGACGTCCTAGTGATTTTTATCACTTCTTAGTATATTTGACAACCACACCTTTCGTTGTGCCATGGGGACATGCTAGTGAAGGATGTTATAACCCATAGCCCCCACCATGTGCTATCTTATGTTTATTGGTCATTTTTATGTAGTGTGCCCCCCTCATTGGGCAATTTTAGTGGTGTGCCCCTTCTATTATTGAGGGGCGCATCACTAAAACCCCTCTTCTATTATTGAGTTGATTTGTGTATGATGTATCTGGCTAATCGTGGCCATTGATTAGATTGTTTTTATCTTTTGATCATGACCCTTGATCTTTTGGATCTAGGTTTTATGTACTTGAGAGATCTATATATTGAGATGCTCTCTCATTTGTAAAGGGACTTTTGGTTCTAAGAATATTGAATAGAATAAAAATTTTACAGAAACTCTTGGAACCTTTATGAATGTACTTGGATGTGATTGTTATGCCTTTTGCTTGGACATTTCAGTAGATCTTGCATGCAAACAAATAGTTTTCTGGAAGGTCATGCTGATCTTTTGCAAGGTAGCAAATTGGTAGGAGGAGATTGCTAAGGCGTCTTGCATCGTCTTCCGATCAAATCGTTTCGTCATCAGGGAGTTTTTCAATTATTACTTTGTGCATTGGATATTTCTTTGTAGATGAAGTACGTAGCTTGTCTTTTTCATCCGTGAACAAATCTCATTTGTAGTTTGATTTTGCAGGTGGAGAAGAGGGGGCGCACTTCCTTCATTGGGCGTTTTTTCTCTGTTTTGTGCCAGTTCTCGCTCGAAATTGTAACCAAGAGGAAGTATCATCGACATTCAAGGCGACCGCAAATATTTTCAGGTACGATCTGCAAGGCTAGTATTGTTCTTCATTATTTTTATCCATTTGTCCATCAAACCCTTTTTCTTCAAACCCTAGTTTTGTAGATCTGATAGATCCGATCGGCGATTAGTTTTTTATGACGACCATTAAAACCCACTTGGAGATTGTTGAATAAATCCTATATCTCGAATTTCATATAAAGCGAACTCCATTTTCCTCGGGATCTAGCACTAGTCTCTCTAGGTGGGGGCACCCCCTTCGGGTGGGTGGCCAAATTTCCAGATCTATCAATTGGGTATGCTTGAACCCATTTGATTTTCACAGATATATCCTTCAAGTTTCCCAATCTAGTCACCCCTTTCCCTAATCTACTCTTTTTTGGGTCCACTTTGTCCTCGTTTGCATAAAATCCTAAGTGGGTCCTTTAGGTTTCTCATGTGTGTGGCTAGATCTTTCTAGATCTACTTTGCTAAACTCATTGTGGTACTTCCCCTATCAAGTTGGGCCATTTTCCTTATTGACTAAGCTTTCCCAACTTCACCTTAACCACTATACCACATCCTTTCCATAGATCTAGATTCCCACACTCACTATCTCTCTTTCATTCGTTGCATACCCCTAGGAGTATCTTGAGTAGGTGCACTAGCCCTCTTAGGCTAGTAGGGTCTATCCCTTGATCATTTTCCGAAGTGATCTAAAGCGACAAGAGCCCGCCCAGTGTGACAACTACCCTTCTCCCATAGTGGACAAGGCCCTTGCGGTGTCACTGGTTAGCTACCTCACTTCTACCGTTCCGGATGGGATACCCTTAGTGGGTAGCTACACATTGTGTGATAACAGGCCTACAATGAGAAATAATGTCAGTAGGGTAAGAAATTTCTTGCTTGATTATTTCTTATTGATTACATTGGATCTCCTTGACGTATATGTTATTTTTGTTTAAATACTTGTTTTCCAGGTTTCTTTTGTAGTTGACACCTTTACGTTTAACCATGTCTTTGTGCAAGAATTGATGAGTTGATACAGGTATCTAGGCTCGAACGTTTGGTTGATCTTGTTTGACTCCCCCAATTTTCGAGCACTTCCAAGGAGCATAGTCCCTCTGCTTGCCACCAACAAACTCCGCGGCTCAAAGGATTCCTAGGCTTGGAGCTATCTCCTCTTTCTCTTTCCTTCACTTCTTAATTTAAACTCTTCCGGTTACTTGTTACTTTCTCTTATTCATTAAATCTACAATTTCTAAAAGTTAATATTGTTTTAGATCTGATTGTATGAGTGATTTGCATAGATCTCAAAGTTTATAAAGTTTTATCATTTCTCATTTAGATGTAGCTTAGAAATCTACTTCCTTTTGCAAGTCATTCAAAGTAAATCTTAAAGCTAGTTAATTGAGTACTTTTCTTAGAGTTTAAAGGTTCATATCTAGCATCCAAGTGCTTTATTGGCAGCCCCTTAAGGGTTGTCCAAGATCCTAAGAAATTGGGTCTCACAAATCCAATTTTCCTAGTTCATTGTTTTCTAGATTTAGTCTCTAACTTAGCATAAATTTTTGTATTTTTTCTAGCTTGTCCTAATCACTTTTAAAGTGATTTTGGGCATCTTTTCTACTAATTCTTTTTGCTGGTTTTTGTATTGTGACAACAGAAAAATGGGATTTTTGGCACCAATTTTGGAAAAGTTCAAGCTAACGAAGACATCGTTGAACCCTCTATTTTCTTAGCTTTCTTCCATATTTCGTAACCTCTTTCCTCCAATCTTATAAGGAGAAAGAGGGCTTCTTTAATACATTGTAAATACCATAATAAGGGAGATCAGGTGGGTAGCCAAGTGCCTACACCCCATTCCCCCTAGGGGGATTTGCACTTGTCTCTTGGTGTTGTGATTTTTTCTAACTCTCTACTTTATTTCTGTAACACAATCACACTCCGTTGTAAATTTTCCTTTAATATTCAACTAGGGCTAATCAGTGCATGCAAAATATTAACTGATAACCACACATGAATATCTTTTACAGTATGCAGTGGAATATAAAACTGAGAAATAAATCACAACATCACATCATGATATTGACACTATTATTTTGGGTATGGAAGCCCCGAAAAAACCCCAAGATGGGAAAACCGGCGCAGCAATCAGATATAGATTTTATTATGAAAAAATATGGAACTTCTACAATCACGGCAAATTCACCCAAACCTAGCGAATGCAGTACCCGGCAAAATCACTGGACAAATCCCAGCTAAACCTCAACACCCTCCTGTGTGAGTGTACGGCCCAGCTGTACGAAGCTCGATGATCCTGTTGCTCGCTCCTTCGTCTTCTCAGCTAAATCCTCTGTCTGACTTTCTCTCCCAGTCTGTATCCTATCTCTATCGGAATACAAGTGTGTGTGTTCTTTCCACAAATTGATCTCTCTTTTATAACTTTAGTTAAAGCGAAAGCCCTAATTTCACATTCACTTTAACTAGTGGTAAAGCAAAAACCCTAATTTCACTTTCACTTTAACTAGTGGTTCACTAAAGTTAATTTAGATCACTTTAATTTATTTTCCAAAGTAAACTTAGGAAAAATAAATTAAATACAACTGGTTTCCTAATTTAAGTCTTCTGCATGCAAGAACACATGCATGCAGGAAGACCTTCCTCGTTGCTACTAGTTTAACACTCCCTCTCAACGAGGAAGGGATTCAGTAGCAACCCCAACTTATCCCTGAACTTCACAAAACTCTGTCTGCAAAGTGCCTTGGTGAAAATGTCTGCCACCTGCTCATCTATCTGTATGTACTCCAAGCGAATGGTTCCCCTCTGAACACAATCTCTCAAGTAGTGGTATCCGATGTCTATGTGTTTGCTCCGGTCATGGAACACTAGATTCTCAAATAGCCTGATGCCACTCTGATTGTCACATTGAACTACTGTAGCCTCTAGCTCACACTCAAACAACCCTGCAAGTAACTTCCTCAGCCACATACCCTCACAAGCAGCCATGCTGGCTGCCATGTACTCAGCCTCTACCAAGCTCAATGCAAATGACTTCTACTTCCTGCTGAACCAAGAAACAACCCCTGATCCAATGTTGAAACAACAACCTGAAGTACTCTTCTGGTCCTCTACACATCCTGCCCAGTCAACATTTGTGAAACCTGCTAACTGTACACTCCCCATGTGCTCATAAACCAATCCATACTCCATTGTACCTCTGATGTAGCGAAGTATGTGCTTCGCAGCCGTCCAATGCACTCTCCGAGGGTCCACCATGAACTGACTCAAAGATTTGACTACAAAGCTGATGTCTACTCGAGTGTTGACCAGATACATAAGCGATCCGATAAGCTGACGATACAAGGTAGGATCAAATTCGTCTGACCCTGATGCATCAATCTTCCTCTAGTTGGAAACTATAGGTATGGCCACAGGCTTGCAGTCCTCCATCCTAAATCTCTTCAGGATCTCTACTGCATACTTCCCCTGTCCGATGAAGAAGCATCCATCTCGCTGCCAAACCTCCAAGCCCAAAAAGTAATGCATCAGCCCAAGGTCTTTCATCTCAAACTCTACTGCAACGTTGGACTTACAGTCTCCAATCAACCTCTCATCTCCTGTCTGTTACCACCTAAGTTGTACTTAGTGGTTTTTATCAAGTGAGCCTGGTGAAACGGACAGGGTTGACTTGTTCGGACTTCAAAAAGACCTGTGGAAGTACTTCTGGGAAGTGCTTATTGTATCATATCACATGTTCATACCCCATGGGGGAATTGTAATAAATGTTCTAGCATGATAGTGTCTATAAAAGACTCAGTCTCTTAGACTTCATTTGTCAATCCGATCAGCCCAGGGTGTTTTTAAAATTTTTCCCTTGGTTATTATTGGTTGTTGAACAAACGACTGATAATTTCTGAGTTTTTCACTCCATACCTCCAAAGTTGGGGTGGTTGGCTTGGCATTTTGGCCTATTGAGGTTATTAGAGTCTATGTGTCAATGTATAAGCATGCTAGACATCTTTTTTGAGTCATATGAACATGTCTAAGTCCCCCTAGGTGTTTTTCAATTTTTCAATTTTTTAATTTTTTCAGTGTTTTTTATTAAATTAAATTTTTCCAAAGCTTAGGCTATTTTTTAATAGTTTAATTGAAAAAATTGATTTTGTAATAAAAGTGGGCCAAATAATCGGTTTCAATCATGTAGGTGCTCATTTTCAAACTAAGAGCACCATATAGACCCATGTACCCACTATTTCCTAAGTTTTGAGTGATCTTCCATCACTCAGGTCAGAAAGCCCCAAAAATCAATTATTGATTATTTTAATTAATAAATTGATGAATAATGGAGCAAATCCAAAATCAATAAATCAATGGATTCTCAACCGATTTGACTGAAATCAATCAGATCTGGAGCAGATTGACTGGATCTGACAAATCCTTGACTAAAGAAGGGGATCAAATCAGATCCATAGTTGAT
>LPNX010004616.1:103175-162919 GCA_001517045.1 Pseudotsuga menziesii | reverse complement strand
AGGCAGTCTTGACGTCCATTTGATGGACACGCCAACCCATCTCAGCTGCTAGTGAGATAATGGTCCGAATGGAAGAATACATGGCAACAGGGGTGAAGGTCTCCTCATAATCAACACTCTCCTTCTGTGAAAACCCCTTTGCCACGAAGCGCGCCTTGTACTTCTCCACGCTTCCGTCTGCTGCATGCTTTACCTTGTAGATCCATCTAGATCCCACCACCTTTTTCCCTTGTGGCCTCGGCACAACCTCCCATACCTGGTTTTTCATAATGGAGTCATACTCCTCAACCATAGCTTCTTGCCACACATCATGTTGTGCAGCCTCCCCGAAGCTAGAAGGTTCAGAGTTAATCAACTCTGTCATTAGTGCCATATAACTAAGCCTCTCTGGTGGTACACTCCGTCTAAAAGATGTTTGTGGAGGATCTACTTGCCTGGAATCCTACACTGTGGATCTAAACCACTTAGGCCTTGACCTAGTGTCAACCTGCTGCGGCTGCTGGATATCTGTCTCCTGCTGCAACTCATCCTTCAATTCAATGATTGAAGGATCATGTCCACCTGACTCCCTCTGACCACTAGAACATGTGCTCTTTGTCTGTACATGTACATGTACATCTGGCTCCTCCAACTTGACTCCTGACTCTTGTGCTGGCTGCTGCTCTGCTGGTAAGTCCAGAGATCTCTGCAAGGCCTTGTCCTCATCGAACTGGACATCCCTGCTCACAATGATCCTCCTGCGAGGAGGAATGTAAACTCTATATGCCTTCGAAATCTCGTTGTTACCAACAAGTAACCCCTTCTGTCCGGAAGGGTCCAGCTTCTTCCTATGGTCAGCGTGAACATGACAATAGCAGACACTGCCAAATATGCGAATGTGACTCACATCTAGCCTAGTGCCAGTGAAGACCTCCTCCGGTGTCTTCCTTCCCAAGGTTGTGTGGGGACACCTGTTCTGAATGTATACTACAGTCCTGTATGCCTCGGCCCAGAGAAATAGTGGTAATCCCTGTTCAAATAGCATGGCCTTGGCTGCTCCAACCATAGTCCTGTTCTTCCGCTCTGCACCTCCATTCTGCTATGGGGTATGGGGCACAGTGTGCTCCTTCTTAATCCCCTCAACCCAACAATACTCCATGAATTCATTGGAAGTGTACTCACCCCCGTTGTCTGTCCTCAACACCCGAATCTTCTTTCCTGTTTGGTTCTCCACAAGAGTCTTGAACTCTCGGAACCTCTCAAAGACCTCTGACTTGGCCTTCAGGAAATAGATCCAGGTTTTCCTGGAATAGTCATCAATGAAGGTTACACAGTAACTATAACCACTGAACGAATGGACGCTCATAGGTCCACATACATCGGAATGCACCAAGTCCAAGCGCTCCTTAGACTTGTGCTCACTCTGTGGGAAAGGTTTTGTGATGTTCTTCCCCAAAGCACAACCCTTGCAGTGGTTATGCTTTCCTCCTGTACCTGAGGAAATCCAATGACTGCCTGTCTCAAATGCTTCAGTGCTCCATGGTGTAGGTGTGCCATCCTCCTATGCCATAACTCACCCTGACTGTTATTGTTGTTGTTGACTAGAGCCTTTGCAGGCTCAAAGTGTAATCTGTACACTTTCCCGCTCCTTCTCCCAATCACCCGATCCAAGCTCCTATCTGACCCCTTGGGCCTAATATACACTCTATGGTCACGAAATTTCACCTGATATCCCTTGTCCTCCAAAGTGGATACTGATATAAGGTTCTTGGTCAGTCCCGGAACATATAACACATCAGCAAAACTGAGGGGTTTGCCAGACTCCCTCTCAAATGAAATAGTGCCAATTCCCTGCGCCTAATACCGCACATCATCACCCAGCTCAACATGCATCCCCGTTCCACCCTCCTGCAAGTCTTTGAAGAATCTCTTCTATTCAATCATGTCACTAGATACTCCACTGTAAATGTACCATATGTTGCTCCTTGTGGTGCTTTCCATGCAAGCCATCAAACAAAACTCCTCATCAAAGTTCCTGCTGAACTCATCCACCTCTGTAGATCCAGCCATCTGCAGAGGTGGATGAGAGGCAAAGTGTTACTCTTCTTCTTCCTTTCTGGGCACTGGGAGGCAAAGTGTCCCTGCTTGTTGCAGATAAAACACTTGACCTTTGACACGTCAAGGTTCTTCTTACCATCCTTCTTCCTCTTTCCCTTCCCCTTGCTCTTCCTTGTAAGGGCTAGAGCCTCCTCATCCACAATCTATAGGGCACTGTTGGATGAGCCTGATCCTTAACCCATGCGGGTCTCCTCTTGCACAAAGTCATCCCACGGTCTCTGCCAATCATGGAGCTTCTCCCTAGCCACAACACCTTTGACAAAGGTGTCCCATGGCTTAGAGAAGCCATTGAGGGCTATCTGAACTAGCTCCTCATCATCAGTCTTAGAGCCAACAACTCCAAGCTCATCCCTGATCTGTGTGAGCCTCATGAGATAAGGCACCACTCCTCCTCCCTTGGTCATCTTGGTGTGGTGCATCCTCTCTTGCAACACCATCCTCTGGTTCTCGTTCTTGCTCTAGTACAGACTTTCCAAGGCCTTCCACATCTCCAATGCGGTCTTCTTACCAGAAAGGTGAGGGACTATATGGTCCTTCACTCCATCCATGATAATCATCATGGCTCTGGAATCAATCTTCTTCCAGGCTATTAGATCTGCCGGATCTGTGGGCTAAGTCATAGGGTTCGCCGAACCTAATCCTTGAGGTTCGAGGTTCGGCGAACCTCAAAAAAATTTAAGGTTCGTTCAGGTTCGGCGAACCTAATGCCGAACCCAATGCCGAACCTAATGTCGAACCTAATCAAGGCGAACCCGAACCTAATGGCGAACCTAAACGAACCTAATTGATTTTCGAATTTTTAATTTAAAAAAAAACAAAATTAAAAAAAAAATGTATCTTACCCACCCTAGCACCCGATACCTAGCTTTATCTTTATCGTTTTACCTCTGGCTCCAACAAATCCGCCGCAACTCTGTCCGCCCAATCTCTACAACATCATCACACTGTATTGACTAAATATTTGCTTAAATATTGACTAATAAAACATTGATGATTGGATTGTCATAAATAAATATATGTGCATTATTTATTGTTCATGATTTTTATTGATTATTGTTTATTGATCATGTATGTTGAATCTTGATGCTGATTTTTAGTTATTTATTCTATGTATTTAGCTCCCATATATTTTTGTTATTCAAATTTCATGCTAGGCCTATATTTATTGTCAATTGATCATGTATCTCTATGTTAATTTAAGTTGTCTATAAATGAAATGTTCTCTATAATTTGAAATAGCAGAAACATGCTCTTAGATGCATAAACTTGTGAGCAGACTTGTCATAAACAACAAGTATATATATATTCGAACCTAATGTCGAACCTCATCCGAACCTCATCGAAAAATTCGAACCCGAACCGAACCTAATGCTCGCCGAACCCGAACCCGAACCTGAACCGTGTGACTTAGTCTGTGGGTGCGAGTTTTGTGGAGTCAATGTGCTCCTCAGCATCACTGACGTCCAGGATCCTTGTGATCCTCTCTTTCCATGTAGGAAAGTTCTGAGCACCTTGGAGTCTATCCTCAACTCTCAACTGCATGGCCATAGTGAAGTGTACCTGTCAAACCCTAGATCTATAAGTCTAGGTTTGTGTCTTCCTATAGATCTGCCCCTGATCTATCACTATTGTTGCAAATCTCTCAGCTTTAGCTCACCACAGCTCTAATACCATGCAAATTTTCCTTTAGTATTCAACTAGGGCTAAACAGTGCATGCAAAATATTAATTGATAACCACACATAAATATCTTTTACATTATGCAGCGGAATATAAAACTGAGAAATAAATCACAACATCACATCACGATATTGACACTATTATTTTGAGTATGGAAACCCCCGGAAAAACCCAAGATGAGAAAACTGACGCAGTAGTCAGATATAGATTTTATTATGAAAAAATATGGAACTTTTACAATCACTGCAAATTCACCCAAACCTAGCGAATGCAGTACCCGGCAGAATCACTAGGAAAATCCCAACTAAACCTCAACACCCTCCTGTGTGAGTGTACGGCCCAGCTTTACGAAGCTCGATGATCCTGCTGCTCACTCCTCCATCTTCTCAGCTAAATCCTCTGTCTGACTTTCTCTCTCTGTCTGTATCCTGTCTCTGTCGAAATACAAGCGTGTGTGTTCTCTCCACCAATTGATCTCTCTTTTATCACCAATTGATCTCTCTTTTATAACTTTAGGTAAAGCAAAAACCCTGATTTCACTTTCACTTTAACTAGTGGTAAAGCAAAAACCCTGATTTCACTTTCACTTTAACGAGTGGTTCACTAAAGTTAATTTAGATCACTTTAATTTATTTTCCAAAGTAAACTTAGGAAAAGTAAATTAAATACAACTAGTTTCCTAATTTAAGTCTTCTGCATGCAAGAACACATGCATGCAAGAAGACCTTCCTTGTTGCTACTAGTTTGGTCTTCCTTGTTGCTACTAGTTTAACATCCGCCTGAATAGGCTGTATACTTTTCTAAAGTACTTTCAAAGTTTAAATTTACTTCTATGCTTTTCTCTCTTTCAAGTAAGGTAATTGGAACAAACAGGTAATTGGAACACTGAATAGGCTGTATACTTTTCTAAAGTACTTTCAAAGTTTAAATTTACTTCTATGCTTTTCTCTCTTTCAAGCAAGGTAATTGGAACAAACACTTCGCCAATTTTGTGTATGCTCTTGCCCATCGCAAGTTCACCTAATCTTTGGGATAACCAAAAGCAAAAATGTGCATTCAATAATTTCCACATCTAATAAAAACTCACCATTAATAAAATTGTTTCGATGGTAAATCTGATAACACTCAATATATTATTTCAGTGGAGATACCCAAAAAAATAGTTGGTCTATTAATTTTATGGCTAATATCTTGAAGGCAAAGGAACCATCAGACCCACAAAATAGTTGGTCCACTAATTTTATGGCTAACATCTTGAAGGCAAAGAACCATCGGAGATATTTGAGAAACAAGGATTTTGTAAATGAAGCCTCCACGTAGAATCTTGAGGTTGTTTGATGCATGCTAATCAACAGCTAGAATATGGAGACTCTCGTTGCCAATGGGAGCTCAAATGGAGGTTTTACAAACTCTCGTGCTATTATTTTTCAGGAAAAGATTCTAACATTTTAAATTTGCCTAAGTACCAAAGTAAACAACAACTATTTGAACAATGCTCAACTTTATCAGAAGCATTGATTTCCTTTTAGTTGCATAATGTAACCAATCATAAGAGACTTAATGAAACATGAAAGCAGGAGGAAGTCTTAACAGCTACAGAGTTGGCTACACAAACAAAGAGCGAGCCATTATTATTGATTGGAGAGGAAAGTTGGACTTGCAGGGCATCAATTTGATAAAATTGTAAAGGAAACAGAGATGAGGTTTGGGTATAACAGCAATCAGAAAACACAGTGAAGTGATTTAAAAACTGATTACAATTGCAAGCTTTTATGATAGGAACATAAATTTTGAGGTACTTTTATTGATTGGATTTAGAGAGTAAAGGAAAATAGAAATTTAAGTGCTGGAAGCTGCATTATTTTTCTGATTACCAGGCATTCAACAAGCTGGCGGTCATCATTAGCCATTGACTCTGCAATTTCCCAACAACCTTTCCCTGCAAGCTTCCTCAACGAACTGCAATATGGAACAGGGTCAAAACAACCTCCTAAGTTTATAGAATCAAGGATATGCTAAGAAACAAGTCGAAGATTAATAAAAAAATGAAAGATTGAAAATAAATCATTCAATGGTATTTAGTACCTTTTTTTATACTGATAATAAACACCTGGAAATTCTGGCTTCAATTTATACTTTTGTACCATCTTATATGCCTTCTTGAACATTTTCTTATTGATTAGATGTTGTACAAGAGAGCAAATCATGTCTTTTCCCATGTAAACGGCCCATTGTTCTGCTACTTCAACCTGGTTATCATGAGTCATAGTGACCAAAAATTCCTTGGGAGTGGAATGCTGAAGACCAAATTGCTTTAACAGAGCCACAGCACTGGGGTATAGCCGAGCTCTAATAAGTCTTAAAATGAATGCCTCGAGACTTGTTTTTACTTTCTCAAACTTCTCAGAGTCCAATGTTGAAGTATATGCAGCATTTTTTAAGTCTTTCATTTCAATTTTAAAAACTGTGGCCAGTTTTACAAGGATGCGCTCATTGAGAGCGACGGATCCTACGATTACGCTATTGAACAACTGAGCTGCTAATTTCCTTGCTTCAGAATCATCATCCAATGTCCTGTTTAGCTTATCCAAACAACTTAGAGCTGATGTCAATAAATGGCTTAGGCCTTCATCATACGGTGCATCAACAAGAAGCAATACATTCAGACAATGCATTATATAAGTAGCTGGTCCAGGTGGTGGAGCACTGGGTAAAGCTTCTATCACTTGATGACGAAGTGCCTTGAACTTCACAACTGCTTTGCCTTTTCCTATCAAATATAACAATTATCCACATAAATTTTTTGTCAAGATCAATATATTGGATTTTACAAGTCTAAAATCTATACATGAAAACTTCTACACGTCATACTAATTAATGAATCTAACAATCTAGACCTAGCTTTGCTGAATGCACATCAAGGTATGCAAGAACACCAACAGAATTGAAATAATGACATCACACCAGTGTTATCGGAACCAGACCGGAACCGGCAAAACCGGCCGGTCTGACCGGTTCACAGGGTTGACCGGTCCGGTCACCAAAAAAATTTCAGAAAACCGGAAATTTGACCAAACCGGGCACCGAACTGGCCGGTTCCATACGGAACCGGCCGGTCCATACTCTGCCGTACGGCCGCGTGCAGGGACCCACGTTTTTCAAATTAAAAAAAAAAAAATACGAAAATGGTAACTTCCACTGCATCCATAAGTGCTCAATGGTGTTTATACTTGCTTGAGGTCCCTCCACTGCAATTAAAGAAGGTGTTCTACATGGGAAATAACATAAGACGGTATTAAGTAAAGGGAAATCTGTCAAACCTTGTGTAAAATAATGCAGTACAGTGACATGGTCTTGATCATAATTGTATTCAAGTTGTCAACCTAGCATGTTTGTTGATCTTTAACATAATAACAAGTGATTGTCCATCTATGTTTCATCCTCTTCTTGATTTTGTCCTCTAATGGATTAATATTTCCCTTTTACCTTTTTGCTGTGTTGCAAACCAATTGTCAACATTGCTAACACAGATGCTAGCTCTTACATACAGTAAGGCGTTGAACCTAAATACTCTAGTTTTGGAGTCCAACCAGTTTACAGAGTTGACAGAGATGGTACCTGCAGGGAATATAAACAAATTTCATGCAGTTATTCTTCTCCCATGAAGACATTGGTTAGTTGTGCATGCTTGGTTTTTTTGATAGGTGACAGTGACGTCAGTGTGCTGAGACTTCCACATGAATTAGAAGATCTCATAAAAACACTGCTTAATGCCAAACAAATCATATAGCACCTTCCTGATATCATGACTCTCCTTTTATGTTTATGGTCATACTCCTCTCTAAAGAGTCATAGTTCATATACTTTTAAGTTTTCTGTGAGTTTTCTGCTTAGCTTCATTGACCATATTTTCTTTATTGTCCTCAAGGTTGGAAATTAACTCCCCTGTTGGAAGTTATTTGAGAACAGGCCCAATTGGCTGCACCACAAAGTGGACTTACTCGTCTTAGGTGCCAGGTCTGATGGGTAGTTTTTTCACCATAATAGCATTAGAATTGCAGCCGGCCTCATTCCTTTGCAGAATAGCAGCCGGCCTCATTCACTTTGCATATTTGTGTATTAATGGTTTGGATTCATATGTATGCACATGAATATATATGTTTTTTAACAAAATATGAATATTTTATGTATTTTTTAGTCAGCCGGTTTTTTACCCGGTTTTTTGCCGGTTCCGGTCCGGTTCACATTTTGGGCTTCGCCAGTTTGATGACCGGTCCGGTTCCGATAACATTGCATCACACATTTTAAGAGAAAAATATAGCTCCAGGATAGTTTGTATAAGCTTGATAATAACATATATAAGAATTCATGTTTCTGAATAATGCTTCAATGCACCAGCTGAACCCATCGTATTCCACAAACCCCAAGGCTAAACAGAACATTAAGGGAAGAAATTTTGATGAAAACAGTGTAGAATTACAGTGGTTTTTTACCTTTTTAAATTAGGACCAGTCTATAATATGATGTCCTTGCAAAAATAGCATGAGTTGGAAAGTAAAGACACTACAAAAAGAATACACAAACCCCAAGGCTAAACAGAACATTAAGGGAAGAAATTTTGATGGAAACAGTGTAGAATTACAGTGGTTTTTTACCTTTTTAAATTAGGACCAGTCTATAAGTCCTTGCAAAAATAGCATGAGTTGGAAAGTAAAGATACTACAAAAAGAATACCGAAGGGTTTAATGTGTTTCTCGTTGCTTAGTGTTACAGTCTACGTTATTATGCATAAATGATAAGATAACTCGATGATAAATGCAAAAACAGATAATGTGTTGTTTATACTAATTAATATCGATTTGATATGAACAAATGAAAGGGCATAAACATAAGAAGGCATCCCTCACATACACACTAGCATGTAGGTCAGCAAGGCCCCATTAGAAACATTGGTTATGCTCTTTGTTTGCAAGGCCTGATTCATCATAATAACTTAAATAGCTGTACATCAACTAGGAGGGTCTCCAAGTTCAAGGAAGCATTGCATATTGTCATATACCCCTTTATTTGTCTTACCTGTCCATCATTACTCAACAATCATTCTGTTGATCCCAACAATTTCCCCAAGTTCTGTAACTTGGGGACCCCTCCTGATCTTCCAACGCTTTCAGCTTTGAAGTTGCTTTGTGATAGATGCATTCTTTGTTGTTGCAGTTTAAGAAGGATTTTGGTTATTATGACTTCCATAACTCATTTGATGATTGTGCTTGCAAAGGTATCTTTTGGTTAATATCAGTATTTAGTTCATGGAAAAATCCTTTGTTGTTTTTGGTCTTCACTCTTTGATTTCTTATTCAAAGAATTGCGAAACCAGGTTAAACAGGCCTGTGATCCATTTTTAAAATATGATCTCTTATCCTCTTGGGGAAAGCTATGTATCATCACATGTTTCGAAGTCTCATTTCCCTAAAATGTGCAACATTGCACACTTGCCCAATCATTTATTTTTGCCTCCCTGTGATCATGGCTTGTTACCTGATTGGCTAGCATACACTTTTGAATGATTCATATATGCAACTTTTGCACCATTGTGCAAAGCATCAAAGGATCAAAGTGTCTCATATTTGCAATGTGATTTCTTTGTGCCTTTTTAACCTTTGTAACATTGCATGTCTATTGAAAAAACTCTAAATCTCCTAAGATTGTGCAATTTTCCAAAAGATCCTATCTTTTGGAGACTTGCAACTTAGCACACCTTTTCTCAAAATCTTTTCTTGGACTCTTGCATTGTTGTGCATTCCCTCAAAGTTTGAAACTTTTCAAGAATTGCAATCAAGTTCAATGTTACACAAATGCTTCAGAGTTCTATCTCCATGCACATGGCAACCAGTTTATAAAGTCCTCGCAAGATTGGTCAAGTTTGAAGTTTCAAAGGCTACGACCACAGCCTATGGTCTAATTGTATTATTGTAATGTCATGCTAAGTTCAAACTTCCAATTATTGAAGGCATGCCATGGAAGCACTCAACACAGGTTTTCAAAAGTTGTCTTTTAGGATGCTTGTGATCCATCGTGAAGTTTACAAAGCCAACCTTTATGATTATTGTGAGGTGTTCACAAGTTATCACACTAGTTGAAAGATAAACTTTTGGATAGATGCGACCATACCACAACTCTCAATTGTTTGAAGTTTTCTGAGGATGCAATGAAAGCCAGTATATCATAGCCATGACACGAGACACACAGTTCAATCTTTCAAGAGAGTGTGCCATCACCAAGGTTAAAGGTTTTCATTTCACATCAAAGGGACGATAAAACTAGAACGGTTGCACAATTTGGAAGATTGTGGCTGTTGCATCCATAGTTTTAAAAATCGGCCGAACCGGTTTCAAAATCGACCGATCCACCGATTTAAGGGCTGACCGAGTCAAACCGGTGAGCAAATTTGATTGGTGACCGGTTTGATACCGAACTGACCGGTTTGGACACCGAATCGGCCGGTTCGGTACTGAACCGGTTTGCTCGACGGATTCATGACAAAAATCGGCCGATTTTTGTGAAGATATGTGCACTCCAAAATCAAGGTTTTTTTAATGTTTTTTTTCGTTTTTAATTTTTTTTTCCTAACCTAAATTACGTAACCCAACCTATGACCTCTTTAGTGACTACCCCTGACCCCCCAACCTTCAATTCCATGTGTTGTTAACTTGTTGGCATCATGGAAGCCTAGAACCTTGGAGAGTTAGCGGTCGGTGAACTCAGGAGTCAGAACACTAAACCGCTAAGTTTGAAATTTGAACAAACTATGGAACTTGAACAGTGGACTATGCAATAGTCACTTATGTAGCTAACTATGTAGCATGCCATTTTTTGGACTCTACAAGCCATATACCCTAGGGCCTATAGGCCTCATGGATTATGTATTTTGTTCCATTTCCAGTCTACTAGATATGTATTGCACAGTACACTTTGTGCCATTTTGAGATATTAACACTTATATGGTATATACATGAGTAGACTTCGGATATTTTGTCTCTAAAGCTTTGAAATCATGGATTAAAATCTTGAAAATGATGTTTTTCTTTAAAATATAAATATTTTTTGTATTTTTTAGTAAGTCGATTCATGAAATTCAAATCGACCGATTCATTACCGATTCTGATTCCGATTCGGAGTTGACCCTCGACCGATTCCGAGTCGGATTCCGATTTTTAAAACTATGGTTGCATCACTATCGCACTTCACCCCAAGATTGTGATGAAAAAAGGGTGTTTGTGATGTAAGAGTTTACAAAGAGAGAGGATATTGTTTTACATATTGATGCATGCAGTTGAAATACCCGACATTTCGTTGTCAACGAAAAATTTTCACTAACCCTAACAGTCAGAGGGAACCATCACCATTGGGAAACAAATCTAAAGAAAGAGCTCAACACTTTTATTAGTACAACAACAAATTTCGACACCTATCACAAGCTGGTTACACTATTACCCATATTCTCTTGCTCATGTTTTCATGGACCGATGACTGTGGTTCAATACTTGTAATTAAAAGAAAAGAGAACGAGTTATACGATGTCATTTTTTCAATTCATATACAGATTTTTGTGGTCCCATTAAGGGTTTCCTCCTATCAAAAGATATGCTTTGAAATGCAAATCCAAATTTGGAGATAATTGCTAGCTAGGATCTCTTTCAATATTCTTGCCATATGCTATTTGCGGTATTCAAAACCAATATTGGTCTATCTGCATATTTACTCCGATGGTTCCTAAGATTGAAGCAAACTCATACTAGGAACCATAATTACTTACAACTTGCAGCTATAAAGCTTATCAAATCAGCATGACGTATTACCTTAAATTTCATGACCGATGACACATTACATCAGATTATATTTTCTCAAATTTGGTTATATTCTACATGTGTGCTTGCAAATAAGCTTTTTTAATAAAAAATAAACTTTGAACAGCATTGGCCAATCCCATTGGGTTATTTATCATCTATAGGGAACTGTGGAACATGTATGGCAAGAGCAACCAAGGAGCACTACTGAAGAATTTTAGAAGCATCTAAAGAGCATCGTGGGAGCATTTCAAGAGCATATAGAAGCACCAAGAGAGCATCATTGAAATGACGCACAAAACGAGAATGCTCCTGAAAGCAATCCATTTCAAAAAGGCCCTCCCAACATGCTTCCCTCTAGAGCATAATTAGTAACACTTCAAATTTATTATACTAAATGTGTTCTTAAGTTATCTCATCATGCTTGATCTAGTGAATACATCGCAAGTCACAATAACATATTGATAACCTTGAAATGCCTCAAAATTCCTTGGTTGTCACCCAAGCCTACACCTAGGCACTTGAAGCAAAGAATGCAATCTACAAGGGCAACCAATATTTTGCAATAGATTGAAAAAAGATTAAGGTTTACAAAGATCCATTTTTAGCAATAGTTTGGACATGTAAGATGCTTTGAATAGCAACTCTCCGAGTTGTTAGCTACTAGCCAAAAGCGCATTGTTGATAAAGGATGCTCAATCTTTAGAGTCCTTATCTTATTTTTATTTTGTTTATGTACTAAAGGTTGTCACTAGGAATCTCAAGGCTATCATTTGAGACTCCTTCCCACCAAAGTGGGAATCCCAAATTGGGTTTTCCAAATGACGAGCCCATTGAGAGAGGCAATGAGGCTCAAGCATCTCAATTGGTTGCTAGAACAACAATGGATTGTTTTGTTCATCATCAAGCATGATTTATGATGCTCTTGGGTCATTTGACACCCTCTTTATCACTTGAACTAGGTAGACCAAGAAGACACTTTGCCAAAGGGATTTACACATCCACAAACTATAGCAATATGAGTGGATTTCCACTGAGCCGTCGAGGTTGTGAACAAGTCTCTTGTTCATTACCAGTTGGCATAGCATGATGATTTTTTGTAAAAGGCTTGGACAACTTATACTTATCTATCAGTGCGGTACTCTATAGTGTTTTTTCCCTTGTTAATTATCGGTTGTTGCACAAAAGACTTATAATTTTTGAGTTTATCACTCAACCTCCGAAACTAGAGCATTCACCTTGGTGGTTAGGCATTAGGAGGTATTAAATTCTAAGTTTCTATGTATATTACCATGTTAGTCACTTTTTTTTGAATCATATGAACATTGCACTAGGTCCCCCATAGGTTTTTTTATTGATTTTCGAGAAAAATAATTGTTCCTGTAAACTTAGGCTATTTTTAATAATTTAAATGGGAAAATTCAAAGTGTCATAAAAGTGTGGATAGGAGGCCAAATTATCCTTGGGGGTGATCGTTTTCAAACTCAGAGCACCCACTATACCCCAAAACCCACTTTTCCTAAGTTTTAAGTGATTAATTTATCACTTAAGTGAAAAATCTCCAAAAAAACAAAACAAAACAAAAAGTGAATAAAAAAATAGAAAAAAGGAAAAATATGGAGAAAAAACACATCCCTAAATCAGTCGGAACTTGTCCCAGACATGTTCAAGTTCAACTAAGGATGATGTTGGCGCTAATTGGAGACCAAATCAAGATCAAATCAAGCCAATTCCAATCAAATCCATGAGGGGACGAATTTCTCCTTAGAGTGGCACATTTATCCATGAAAAGCTCACCTCTTGTTGTATGTGTCACAAAAAGAGGCGGGGGTGACCTACCTTGTGAGAGGTGGCACCTACCACCTCTAGTTCACTCTAGTTCGACCCCAATCATCTCAAAAAGCTCCAACATTTGGAAAATTCGCCCCCCTTGGGGTTTGCTCTCATTTTTCTATATACGCAATGCCTTGGCTCTTATTCAAACTAGTAGGAGTTAGATAGAAAAGGCTTGTTAGTTGTAATAGCTATAAGTTTGTTTTGCTTGAAATAAAAGAATGGCTTTGGAGGCTAGATGGTGTCGTGTTCTATTGTGTGGGTTGAGCATTACCATGTCTCATTCAAGTAACTTGTAACTTGTAATCTTATTATAATCTTATGAACTTGTAATCAGTTTATTGACTATTTCTTTTTTGTATGTATGTTCAGAGATATAGATCTTACATGTCTAATAAGTTTATTGCAATGTTGTTTTAGTCTCTCTATATATGTATTAACAGGATCTCACAAGTATTCTAGCAAGCCTCTGATCCTAGTTTGGAGAAAGCATTGATCTAGTTTACTTTCTCATTTTCTCCAACATATTCAAGGCATATTCCCTCGACATTCCACCGGAAAGCTCCACAGTCGTTCATTCAAGCACCAAGCCACCTCTTCTTCTCTTTCTCCATTTAAATCAAACTCTTTCCTTTGGTTGTTACCTCTTCTTATTTCTTCGATCTACTGATTTTAAAATGTTAAAATCTATCTAGATCTAATTTATAAGAATATCTTGCTTAGATCTAAAAGTTGCATAAAGTTTTAGTTTTTCTCATTGAGATCTAGCTTAGAAATCTACCTTTTTCAAGTTATTTCAAGTAAATCTTAAAGCTTGTAATTTGAGTAGTTTTCTTTTGATTTTAAGGTTAATATCTAGCATCAAAGTGCTTTATTGGAATCCTCTTAAAGGATGTCCAAGATCCTAAGAAATTGGGTCTCACAAGCCCAAATTTTTTAGTTCATTGTTTCCTAGATTTAGTCTCTAACTTAGCATAATTTTCTAGTATTTTTCTAGTTTGCCTGAATCACTCTTAAAGTGATTTTGGGCACTTTTTCTAGTAATTAACTTTGCTGGTTTTTGTATTAGGGCAGCAGAAAAAGAGGATTTAGGCACCAATGTTGGCAAGTTCAAACAAATGAAGACATCCTTGAACTCTCTTCTTCATCCTTAACATTTCTTCATACTATTTTAACCTCTTTCCTCCGATCTTATAAGGAGAAAGAAGGATTCTTCAAGCATTGTAGTTACCATAATAAAGGAGATCAGGTGGGCAACCAAGTGCCCACACCCCATCCCCTCGGGGATTTGCAAGTTCTCTGGAGGGGGATGTTTATTATTGGTTTATTGAGGATCTTCCTGATAGATGTATTACCTCCCTCTCGAGCTTCTTTAGGATTTTTCTAATACAACAGTATTTTGATGGGACAAATATGGAAAAATTCCTAAGAAACGCCTTTGCTTACTTCCTGACGAAAAGCTTTATCTTGAAGCCTCCCAACAGCATGATCATTTGATGAGGAGTGAAGAACCCACATTTTCCACCCTTGAGCAACTCTTCCTGAAAGAAGAGCCCCTCCATGAAGATCCCATTGAAGAAACATGTGAAGAGCCCTTAATTGAAGATATTGTCAAAGACCCCCATCTTTCCATGTAAGTTTCAGAGTGTCCTCAAGATTATTTTTGTGAAGAAGATGATCACATTTGTACCACGAATCTACCTCAAGAAGAAACCATTTCAAAAGCATATAATGAAACTTATGATGAAATCTGTAATGAACATAATGATGATAGTTTGGAAGGTTTACTACCTTGTGACCTTTTTTTCTGGAGAAGATGATTATGATCATGAGGAGGGATATAGCAAGGGATGTGATTTAATTGATGAAAACTCCCCCTTTATTTATAAAGATGGACATGATGACTATTGGATGGATTTAGAAAGGCCCATCTTTGATATCTCCAGAGAGGGGAGCGTAGATCTTGAGACTTAGGAAAATCTTAGTATGGAAGAGGAGCATTCAAAATTTTTATATGATAATTCAGAGTCATATCATGCATAGCCACACAAAAGTATCAGTAATGAAGATCTGGAGAAGCGGTATAGTGAAGAATCAAATGTGATGCAATCAGTAGAATATCATCTCAACCATCATCTTCATATGTAGAGTTTCGTTATGATTTGGAGCAGCTTTGGGATTATACAACGAGTTATCATTCAATAAGCCACGATGATCAGTATGATGGTGTATTCAGTCTACCTCATTATGTCGATTTGTGTATCATCTCTATCCAGAAATGCATAGAAGCAGCTTGCGCAAGCACCTGCCAGTTTGGGAAGAAGTTTGACGACATTATCCATGCCTATGATTTCCCATCCAGCACAGCCATTCTGGATCATTACGTAGGTTTGCACTTTCTAAATAAAGTATCCTTGCTTTGGCTGGTAACCAAAGACGAGGCAAACTTTTTTGATGTTAATAAGATGCTTAGGTGGTTACATTGGATTTTTTATTACACCTAACCTCTTTTATATCGTGTTTAGAGTAGGAAAATAAGCTCCTTAAAGCGAGAATTTACTTATCCATTTCCGTTATGTACTTAGTTATAATAAAACTTTTCTTTCATTAGTTGGTGACATTTGTTTTGTTTGAATAAAGCAACTTAATGGTTTGTTTGGATTTCATATAAAGCTAGTGCTACTAAGGTTTTCTTGTCAAGTTGAGATGTTTTACAGGTTATATAAACCAGAGATTTTGGTGTTCTTGTATCCTCTCCTTGCCTTAGGACCAAATCGAGCACACGTCCCACAGTTGGAGCCAGATATTACCACCTAAGTTGTACTTGGTGGATTTTTCAAGTGAGACAGCAAGGTTTGAACAAGCACACTTGTTCATGATTAGAGTTCAGAGGTCCGCCAGGATTTTTTTGAGAGTCTGTTCAAATTTTTTTGTAACACATGTTCATACCCCCTTGGGGAAATTGTCAAAAATGTGCTAGCATGATCAAGTTTTATAAAAGGCTCGACTTCCCAACCTTAAGCATCAAGCCGACTAGCCCAGAGTGTTTTTCTCCCTCGGTAATTATTGGTTGTTGAACAAACAACTAATATTTTTTGAGTTTTTCACTCACACCTCCAAAGTTGGGGTAGTCGTCTTGGTGGTTAGGCCTTAGGAGGTTATTAGAGCCTCTGTGTCATTGTTTTTAAACATGTTATGCATTCGAATTGAGTCATATGGACATGTGCTAGGTCCCCCTAGAGTTTTGTCTGATTCTGAGAAAAATATTTTTTTTTGTTTTTAAAGCCATTTTTTAATGGTTTAATTAAAAACTTCAAAATGTAATAACTAATGGGTCTGAAGTCTGTTTTTGGCATGAGGATGCTCATTTTCACACTCAGAGCATCCTCTTTACCCCAGAGGCCACTTTTCCTATGTTTGTGTGGCTAGAACACCCCGTGGAGCATTATTTCTCTAAAAGTACATTAAAACATCATTTTAATGTTAAAAGTGCAACAAATTGACACTAAAGGACAAGTTGAAAAAGTTAAAAATCAAAGTCAAAATTGATTTGTTTAAGTGGGGAAATGACATGGCATGGATCCCCCATTAGCATGCGACCCTCTCCCATGTGAAAGATTTTCAAACTTTGGATAAATTAAAGAGGTAGTGTGGTTTTATGTTTAAGTGGTGATGCCAATTATTGAGGACTCACGCTAGCACCAAGTTAAAGATTGCAATGGCAACATGGGTGGACCCCTCTTAATGAGTTTTAAATACTTTGGATAAGTTTGTTAGTTATCATATGATTATATGTTATGTAAGAGGTGTGCATGATGTTGGTGAGGAAATCGCGTGTGAGGAGGATGGAGACACCAACCTCATGAGGTAGCAAATCGTTGGGATGATTTGGCTTTTGAAGAGTGGGTTGTTGGAGTTTGGTGGAGAGAGGAACAATTGCCTCTCCAGTTCCACTTCACTCCAACTCACTACAACTCAGTTTAACTCAGATCAATTACCACTCCTTTTGTCGGTGTAGGTAGCACCCCCCCTGGGTCTCTCTTGGCTATTTAAGCGAACATCCTTTCCTCATTTTCTCATGGTCAGAGAGGACCGAAAGATGGTTGAGTTGTGTACTTGTAAAATTGTATTATTTTATGGAACAAAAGAAAGATTTGGAGGCAAACCTCTTGTGCCGAGCATCATTGTGTGTGTCGATGAGTATTGCATGGTTTATGAGGTAACCAGTGTTAGCTTCTTTTCATTGTGCATTTCTTTGGTTTGTTGTGGGCCTACATGGGGAGATATCTCCCAGTAGGATAAGAGACTGATCTAGTTTGATCCATGCTCTTATTGTTTGATGATTGTAAATCTCTTAGCTCGCATGTACATTTTGTTTAATTGCATGCTTTCCAAGTTTCCACTTCCGACGACACCTTTGCTTGTAACCTTTCTTGTGCAAAGATTTTTAAGTTGATGCAGGTATCTAACTTGAAGGGATGGTTGATCTAGGTTGATTCCTCTAACTTTCAAGCAAATTTTGAAGAGCGTAATCCCTCCGCTTTCCACTTGCAGACTCCACCACGACCCAAATATTCCTAGGCTTCCAGCATTCCTTCTATCTCTCTCCTTCAATTTAAATCAAATTATCCCTTTGGTTACTTTCCTTGCTTATGTAAATCTATCTTGTTTAAAGTTAAAATCTTTCTTTAGATCTCGTATGCAAGTGCTTAAAGCTTAGATCTGAAGTGCTTTAAAGTTTTACGTTTTCAAGAGCATATCTAGGCATAGGAGATCTCTTTTTCGCAAGTACTTTAAAGTAAATCTAAAGCTTGCTTTAAAAGTAGTTTTCCTTTGAGGTATTAAAGTCTAAATCAAGCATCTAAGTGCTTAATGTTATCGGCTGCCCAAAAAGCAAGCCAAGATCCCAAGGCAAGCTTGTTATCCTTGGTTAATTTTTGCATCTTTTTTATAGTTTTAACTTAGCAGTCTTTTACAATTTTTTGTGTTGTCCAAAGACACTTCCAAAGTGTTTTTGGGCACTTTCTACTGATAAAAGCTTGCTGGTTTTTAGCAGATCCGTCCAAAAAGAGGAGGAAGTGTTGCCCGAAAACTGACATTCATGCCATTCGGAGCTCCCCAGGAGTGTTCCCTTCTTTCACTACCACTTTTCGAGAGTTTTGTAAGCCCTTGGGTTCATTTTCTATAAGAACCAAGTGGTATTTCATAACAAGCATTGTAACCGAGCTTAATAAAATTTCTTGAGTAGGCTTTTCAGAGCCCACTCCCCATCCCCCAGGGGGGGTTTGCGTCGGTGTCAATTTCGTTATTTTCTTATTTTAGTTTAGTTTCTTTGTGTAGATTAGTATGCTTTGATAAAAGTTCATTTCGTTATATCATTCATACTTCAAAGTAATACAAATACTAACCCCACGATTTCCCGAGTTACCTGAAAGGGGAAAGAGATGGGTGGTAGGACTAATTAGAAAACTTTTACTTTTGTGTTGCTCTTTACTTTTTTCCTATGTAGCCAGGGTACCCGTACCCAGGGATTGGGTACACGTACCCGTACCGGGTACTTGGGTACTCGTAGGGTATGTCTCCTGCCATACCCCATATTGGGTCCACATACCCGAGACTCTATTATAAAAAAGGGGTACTTATAGGCAAAATAGTACGTCGTACCTCGTGTTTGGGTACTCCGGAGGTATGACCGACTCAATAAAATGGAATCCGTTGGGGAAAATGTAATGACCCCCCACCAAATTTGAACTAATTTTTTGCTAACTACGTATGGAGTCTGGTTCAAGACTTATGTCAAACACTTTGAAACACTTTTCAAATCCCAATGAATATTGTCCAAATCTGGTAGATTGATTTTACATTGATTTACAATGAATGTTTTTATGGTTGTGTTAAGCACTCATGGAACATAATTTGGCTACCAAATATGCACATAAAAAATATACATCTTTAATACCAAGAATTACTCTCACATCAACGCAAGAATATATCTGGCAAATTGCAATGTTTTATTGCCTGTAACAGTGTACAAATAGGTGTTTAAAATAAGATTTCAAGTGCACCTTCATGTCTGAGTTTGATTCTCTGTTACAGAGGCCTGGTACAATGATTTATCAAATTTTATGTAACTTCCAGTCTTCTAATTGATATCTACTGAGTCTATGATTTGTCAAATTTTATGTTTCAAATTTTCAATCTAAATGTTCATTGTTCAAATAATCATCGAATTTATAATTATGAATCATGATTAATAATTTATGAAGAAATCTATATGCATGTATGATGTGACTGAAATATATATATATACACAATACCCTCGACGTACCCAAGTACCCTTTTTCAAAAAGTGGCGTCCCTGTATCTAAACCCGTACCCAAGTACCCTTTTCAAAAAGTGGCATCCCCGTATCCAAACCCGTCCCCATACCCATACCCAAGTTTTTTGGCAACTTAGCTTTTTTTGTACAATTCACACCCCTTGCTCTCTCGATTAGGGCTTTTAGCCTGAAAGAGATTATTGGGGATTTAATAAACAAGCAAACATATTGCACATAAAATCCTTAAAAATTTCCCAAGGCTTCGTTGTGTATGCTCTGCACCGTTGCGGTTCGACCGAACAGTTGGCTGCATCAAAAGCAACGTGGGTCACTAGTTTAATTAGTCTCACATTTAAATTAACCTCCCAAGGTGAAAATCCAACGCCTCGATTTGATCCGTTGCGGGGAAAGTTCACAGAGGAAGCGGGAACAACTAGGTAGTGACCTCGAGACACCGTCAGGCTACACTCTTGTTGGTGTAGAGTTGGACACGTCTCAGAGACTCCAATCCAGCGCACATATTCTTCGCGTGAAGCCGCATCGGATAAGGGTTTTGGACATACTCCTCGTACCTCCGAGTATATTTCATGTTCCCCTCCCCATAATCTAATTCACTCATCTTCCATAATAATCTAAAATCAACCAAGAACAGTTATAATACATTCAACATTCCAACAACACCCCATCTCAGACTTCATTTTTAGCACTGGTCTACATCATACAATCATTTTGCTTAAAGTGAATCTTATGTGGATGGATTAATTTGTATTTCATGATGTTGTCTTAATCACTATTGCAATCTCTTGCGTCACATTCATAAAAAACCCTAAACAACTTACTCAATCATAAACTACCATCTAAAGCTTAATCAACCTTAGTAACTCATAGGGTCTACCCCCCTGGCTTCGATTAGGAGTTGGCCTAAACGGAGGAGTCAAGAACAAGGTGACAACCTTGACTCGAGGCTTGCCCCCAAGGACGCATCGAGTGGCTTGAAGATTTCTGCCACGATTCCCCCCAAGGTGCGTGAAAGGAGGCAACGCTGAGCACTCAATGGCGATGAGGAACAATCTCATTATCCAATGCCCATACACCTCCCACCATTAAGTGCACTCCTTTAATATTCCCTTGAGCCAACTTTAGAAGGGTTCATAGACTTCCAATTGAGGATAACCACTAAAATGACTAGTCAAACATGATTTTCCATACATGCCATCTTTGAGAGGTCGAGATAGAAGAGAACTTCATCTTCCACTACCCCATCTACTATGAGATCCATGGACAGCTCCATTGTTTATTCAGGGGACTGCATGTCCTCCCAACTTTCTTCAGGTACCTCGATGAGAGATGCCTAGCCTTATACATGCAGGAAGCCCCCAAGTTTCATTCCCACACTCTTCAACTACCTTCCAGATCATATTTCATTTGGAGATTAATTTCTTTTTACAAAGCTCCCATCATCTAGGGGCACCTAGAGATAGATTGATAGCAACAATGCTTTTGAATCTAGATCAATGCAAACTAGAGGGACCATTCCCCCTTCCTAGAAGCATTAGCGATAGTGCTAGACCAAACTCCTTACCAGCAAGTAGACGAGATCATATAGCCAAACTGGAGCCCGTACTATTAGGCAAACGAAATCATCCATCCTCTAGAGATCAGTGACCTCGTCTAAGCAACAACTCAAGGGTAAGCCAAGCTCCAAATACTCCCCCAACTCTCCCTCTAGATAACATTCCATCCTAAGTATTCTCCATTCATCCTTGGATGCTAGGAGAGATGGATCTAGCAAATCATGGCATATCTGTATCATTATTTGCTTTCCAATTCTTGGATCCATCCCAATTGCCACTCTTGAGGACAAGGACTTGTTAGGCTTTAGCATAGATCTATACTTTTTGTATAACATTCCATCCCAAGTATCCTCCATTCATCCTCGGAAGCTAGGAGAGATGGATCTAGCAAATCATGACATACCTGTATCATTATTTGCTTTCCAATTCTTGGATCCATCCCAATTTCCCACTCTTGAAGACAAGGGCTTGTTAGGCTTTAGCATAGATCTATACTTTTTGTATCTTGCTTTTAAAAGAAGCCAGATTTGGTGCTCCTACTTTGTATTGACATCATTGTACTTAGCAGCCCCATTGACCTACTTTTGGTGTTTATTTGTTGGACATTAATAAAATTATCTTATCTTGTCTTATATACTTCCAATATGGAAGCAATTATGATGTCCATTGTATATACCCTTCCTCTTTTGCTTTGTAATTTGTAAATATTTTCCTGTAAATATCAAACATATTTTTCAAAACATAAAAAGAAAAAAAATGCTTTAAACAAATCTTATCATAATCTCCTCCACTGGGTCCAACCCAAGTGGTTGTAGGAAAGCAAGTTATCCTCCCCACCTAGGTTCTATTCTCATAAGTGACATGTTGAACTCATAATGAGTATATTGTTGTAATGATTTTGAGCATTATCGATGTTCTGACATTATGCACTAAGGAATCTAGGGCTACTATTAAACTAGTAACAACAAGGAAGGTCTTCCTACATGCAGAAGACTTAAATTAGGAAACCAGTTGTATTTAATTTACCTTTCTGAAGTTTGCTTTAGAAAATAAATGAAAGTGACCTAAATTAAATTTAGTGAAACACTAGTTAAAGTGAAAGTGAAATTAGGGTTTTCGCTTTACCTATAGTTAAAGTGAAAGTGAAATTAGGGTTTTCGCTTTACCTAAAGTTATAAAAGAGAGATCAATTGGTGGAGAGGACACATACACTGGTATTCCAACAGAGACAAGATACAGACAAGGAGAGAAAATCAAACAGAGGATTTAGCTGAGAAGACAGAGGAGCGAGCAACAGGATCATCGAGCTTCGTACAGTTGGGTCGTACACTCACACAGGATGGTGTTGAGGTTTAGCCGGGCACTGCATTCGCCAGGTTTGGGTGAATTTGCAGTGATTGTAAAAGTTCCATATTTTCTCATAATAAAATCTATATCTGACTGTTGCACCGATTTTCCCATTGGGTTTTCCTGGGGGTTTCCATACCCAAAATAATAGTGTCAATATTGTGATGTGATGTTGTGATTTATTTCTCAGTTTTATATTCTGCTGCAAACTGTAAAAGATATTCATGTGGGGTTATAAGTAGAGATTTGCATGCACTGTTTAGCCCTAGTTTGAAGAGTAAAGGAAAATTTACATGGTATCAAAGCTCTAGTGAGCTAAAGCTGAGAGATTTGCAGCAGTAGTGATAGATCAGGGGCAGATCTATAGGAAGACACAAACCTAGACTTCCATAACTAGGGTTTGACAGGTACACTTCACTATGGCCGTGCAGTTGAGAGTTGAGGATAGACTCCAGGGTGCTCAAAACTTTCCTACATGGAAAGAGAGGATCACAAGGATCCTAGATGTCAGTGATGCAGAGGAGCACATTGACTCCATGAAGGTTGCATCCACAGATCCGACAGATCTAGCAGCTTGGAAGAAGATTGATTCCGGAGCCATGTTGATTATCATGGATGGAGTGAAGGACCATATAGTTCCTCACCTTTCTGGTAAGAAGACCGCGAAAGAGATGTGGACGGCTTTGGAGAGTCTGTACCAAAGCAAGAACGAGAACCGAAAGATGGTGTTGCAAGAGAGGATGCGCAGCACCAAGATGGCCAAGGGAGAAAGAGTGGTGCCTTATCTCACGAGGCTCACACAGATCAGGGATGAGCTTGGAGCTATTGGATCTAAGACAATGGATGAGGAGCTAGTTCAGATAGCCCTCAATGGCTTCTCTAAGCCATGGGACACCTTTGTCAAAGGTGTTGTGGCTAGGGAGAAGCTCCTTGATTGGCAGAGACTATGGGATGACTTTGTGCAGGAGACCCGCATGGGTCAAGGATCAGGCTCATCCAGCAGTGCCCCACAGATTGTGGATGAGGAGGCTCTAGCCCTTACAGGGAAGAGCAAGGGGAAGGCAAAGAGGAAAAAGGATGGTAAGAAGAACCTTGACGTGTCAAAGGTCAAGTGTTTTATCTGCCACAAGCAGGACACTTTGCCTCCCAATGCCTAGACAGGAAGAAGAAGAGTAATACTCAGATGGTTAGATATGCAGAGGTGGATGAGTTCAGCAGGAACTTCGATGAGGAGTTTTGCTTGATAGCTTGCATGGCAAGCACCACAGGGAGCAACATATGGTACATCGACAGTGGAGCACCTAGTCACATGACTGGACAGAAGAGATTCTTTAGAGACTTGCAGGAGGGTGGAACAGGGATCCACGTTAAGCTGGGTGAGGATGCACGGTATTAGACACAGGGAGTTGGCACTGTTTCATTTGAGAGGGAGTCTGACAAACCCCTCAGTTTTGTTGATGTGTTATATGTTCTAGGACTAACCACGAACCTTATATCAGTCTCCACTCTGGAGGACAAGGGATATCAGGTGAAGTTCCGTGACCATAGAGTATATATCAGGCCCAAGGGGTCAGATAGGAGCTTGGATTGGGTGATTGGCAAGACGAGCGGGAAAGTGTACAGAGTACACTTTGAGACTGCAAAGGCTCTAGTGAGCAGCAACAACAGCAGTCAGGGTGAGTTGTGGCAGAGGAGGATGGCACACTTACACCATGGAGCACTAAAGCATTTGAGACAGGCAGTCATTGGAGTTCCTCAGGTACAAGAGGAAAAGCATAACCACTGCAAGGGTTGTGCTTTGGGGAAGAACATCAGGAAGCCTTTCCCACAAAGTGAGCACAAGTTTAAGGAGCCCTTGGACTTGGTGCATTCTGATGTATGCGGACCTATGAGTGTTCATTCATTCAGTGGTTACAACTACTGCATGACTTTCATTGATGATTGTTCCAGGAAGACCTAGATCTATTTTTTGAAGGCCAAGTCAGAGGTCTTTGAGAGGTTCCGAGAGTTCAAGACTCTCGTGGAGAACCAAACAAAAAAGAAGATTCGAGTGTTGTGGACAGACAACGAGAGTGAGTACACTTCCAATGAGTTCATGGAGTATTGTTTGGATGAGGGTATCAAGAAGGAGCACACCGTTCCCCATAGCCCACAGCAGAATGGAGTTGCAGAGCGAAACAACAAGACGATGGTTGGAGCAGCCAAGGCCATGCTATTTGATCAAGGATTACCACTATTCCTTTGGGTCGAGGCATACAAGACTGCAATATACATTCAGAGCATGTGTCCCCACACAACTTTGGGGAGGAAGACACAAGAGGAGGTCTTCACAGGCACTAGGCCAGATGTGAGTCACATTCGCATATTCGACAATGTCTTCCATTGTCATGTTCATGCTGACAATAGGAAGAAGCTGGATCCTTCTGGAGAGAAGGGGCTACTTGTTGGGTAGCGCGAGATTTCGAAGGCATATAGAGTTTACTTTCCAACTCGCAGGAGGATTTTTGTCAGCAAGGATGTCCAATTCGATGAGGACAAGGCCTTGAGGAGTTCTTTGGACTTACTAGCAGAGCAATAGCCAGCACGGGAGTTGAGGGTCAAGTTGGAGGAGCCAAAAGTACAAGTACAAGTATAGGCAGATAGCACAGGTTCTGGTGGTTAGAGGGAGTCAGGAGGACAGGATCCTTCAGTCATTGACTTGAAGGATGAGCTGCAACAGGAGACGAATATCCAGCAGCCACAGTAGGTTAACACTAGGCCAAGGCCTAAGTGATTTAAGTCCACAGTGCAGGATTCCAGGCAGGTAGATCCTCCACAGACATCTTTTAGACGAAGTGTACCACCAGAGAGGCTTAGTTACATGGCACTGATGATAGAGTTGATTAACTCTGAACCTTCCAGCTTCGGGGAGGTTGCACAACATGATCTGTGGCAGGAGGCTGTGGTTGAGGAGTATGACTCCATTATGAAAAAGCAGGTATGGGAAGTTGTGTCGAGACCACAAGGGAAAAAGGTGGTGGGATCCAGATGGATCTACAAGGTGAAGCATGCAGCAGACGGAAGTGTGGAAAAATATAAGGCACGCTTCCTGGCAAAAGGGGTTTTCACAGAAGGAGGGTATTGATTATGAGGAGACCTTTGCCCCTGTTGCCAGGTATTCTTCCATTCGGACCATTATCTCACTAGCAGCTGAGATGGGTTGGCATGTCCATCAGATGGACATCAAGACTGCCTTCCTCAATGGAGTGATAGAGGAGGAGGTATATATTGAACAGCCAGAGGGGTTTGATGTGGAGGACAGGGAGATGCATGCATGCAGACTGCATTGATCTCTTTACGAGCTCAAGTAGGCACCTCGAGCATGGTACTCGAGGATTGACAGTTATCTACGGGAGATGGGATTTCAGCAGAGTGAGGCTGACCACAACCTGTACTTCTTGACAGATGAGGTGCCTCTCATACTGGTCCTGTATGTCAATGATCTCTTTTTGACAAGAGATGAGAGGCTGATTGGAGACTGCAAGTCCAACCTTGCAGTGGAGTTTGAGATGAAGGATTTTGGGTTGATACATTACTTTCTAGGCTTTGAGGTTTAGCAGAGAGATGGATGCTTCTTCATCGAACAAGGGAAGTATGTAGTAAAGATCCTGAAGAGATTCAAGATGGAGGACTGCAAGCCTATGGCCATACCTCAAGTTTCCAACTGGAGGAATATTGATGCATCAAGGTCAGACGGATTTGATCCCACCTTGTATCGTCAGCTTATTGGATCGCTTATGTATCTGGTCAACACTCGACCAGACATCAACTTTGCAGTCAACTCTTTGAGTCAGTTCATGGTGGACCCTCGGAGAGTGCATTGTACGACTGTGAAGCACATACTTTGCTACATCAGAGGTATAGTGGAGTATGGATTGGTTTATGAGCACAGGGGGAGTGTACAATTAGCAGGTTTCACAGATGTTGACTGGGAAGGATGTGTAGAGGACCGAAAGAGTACTTCAGGTTGTTGTTTCAGCATTGGATCAGGGGTTGTCTCTTGGTTCAGCAGGAAGTGGAAGTCAGTTGCATTGAGCTCGACAGAGGCCAAGTACATGGCAGCCAGCATGGTTGCTTGTGAGGGTATGTGGGTGAGGAAGTTACTTGCAGGGTTGTTCAAGTGTGATCTAGAGGCTACAGTAGTTCATTGTGACAATCAGAGTGGCATCAGGCTATCTAAGAATCCAGTGTTCCATGACAGGAGCAAACACATAGACATCAGATACCACTTCTTAAAAGATTGTGTTCAGAGGGGAACCATTCGGTTGGAGTACATACAAACAGATGAGCAGGTGGCGAACATTTTCACCAAGGCACTTTGCAGACAGAGTTTTGTGAAGTTCAGGGATAAGTTGGATTTTCTACTGAATCCCTTCCTCGTTGAGAGTGAGTGTTAAACTAGTAGCAACAAGGAAGGTCTTCCTACATGCATGTGTTCTTGCATGCAGAAGACTTAAATTAGGAAACCAATTGTATTTAATTTACTTTTCCTAAGTTTACTTTGGAAAATAAATTAAAGTGATCTGAATTAACTTTAGTGAAACACTAGTTAAAGTGAAAGTGAAATTAGGGTTTTTTCTTTACCACTAGTCAAAGTGAAAGTGAAATTAGGGTTTTTTCGCTTTACCTAAAGTTATAAAAGAGACATCAATTGGTGGAGAAGACACACACACTTGTATTCCGACAGAGACAAGATACAGCCAAGAGAGAAAGTCAAATAGAGGATTTAGCTGAGAAGATGGAGGAGCAAGCAGCAGGATCACCGAGCTTTGTTCAGCTGGGTCGTACACTCACACAGGAGGGTGTTGAGGTTTAGCTAGGATTTGCCCAGTGATTCTGTCAGGTACTGCATTCACCAGGTTTGTGTGAATTTGCAGTGATTGTAAAAGTTCCATATTTTCTCATAATAAAATCTATATCTAATTGCTGCACCGATTTTCCCATCCTTGGTTTTTCCAGCGGTTTCCATACCCAAAATAATAGTGTCAATATTTTGATGTGTTGTTGTGAATCTCAAGCTTGACAAACTCGCCGAAAAATCGGCAAAAGTCGAAAAAGTCGCGCTTTTTTCCCCTGGCCGATTTTTCGCCGAGGAAAAAGCGCGCTTTTTTAAAAACTCATGAAGGCGCGATTTTTTCGAAAAAAGCGCAATTTTTTAGAAAAACTCCCGAGTCGATGGAAAAAATCGCCCAGGCAGGCATTCCGCGGCCTAGTAAAGGAAAAAAGTGGTTTTTTTTTGTCATTTGGCAAATGAGCTTGTTGGAAGTGGAGGAGAAGGGCTTGAGGAGACCACCAACACCTTTGGAGGCTTTCAAACACCATTTAGCATCTCAACCAAGGATTTTTGTGGAGCAAGTGTTGAAGGTATGTGCATTTTATCCATTGTTTTTCTATCTTTTCCATGGACTGTTTGAAAGATTCCTGGCATATTTGTTTTACGATTTCATTGCCTATTTCTTGCATATTTCTTTGCTATTTGTTTTTACTATTTTGCCATTGTTTTCCATGCCCCAAAAAATGAAAAACAGTCCCAATGTAAATGGGGGTTTTAAAAAATTAGAATGGAAAATAACATGCTTTTTTTTTTACTTCTTAGCCACCCTCTTCTTCTTATCTTTCATGGTTTAAAATCTAAATTTAGAGGTATGATTTTTTAAGCTAGAATGTTGCTATTATTTTCCAATGGAGTTTAATGTAATTTTTTTTGTTTTTGTGCCCTAGGGTTGCATTTGAGTTGAAGGCTTGAAGCATTCCATTTGCAAAAATGCCAAAGATATTGGACCCATTTTGGCAGTATGGTGAGCCCGAGGATGGCAACAATAGGCAAAATTTAACTTGCAAATTATATGGGCGTCACATGTCGGGAGGGGTTGGTTGAAATACCATTTAGCCAAACTACCTGGCCATGATGTTGGCCTTTGTACTGCAGTGACCCTAGAAATCATGAGATCTGCCCATGATGCCATCCATGAAAAAATGAGAAAGAAGGACGAGATCGATGCAGACAAAGCTGAGCTTGCAGCTTTTGGCCAAGCAAGAAGTTTAGGTGCATCTTTATCTACCACTATCGGTGAGGGTAGTGGGAGGGGCTCCACAGCTTCACCTCTTGGGAGGGCGGGGCTCACATCCCATTGTGTTGGACCAGGCTCACAACCTTCTATCAAGTCAGTTATAAAGAAATTGGAAAAGGTAGAAGCGGACAGGGTAATGGGAAGGTGTCTTTATTGGAGTCACATACCTTTGAGCATTGTTAAAAACAATCCATTTTGGCAGCTGATGTGTGATGCCATTGCAGTAGTTGGCCCAGGTTATAAAAGTGCCACCTTTGAGGAGTTGCGAGGCCCAATCCTTCAAGCAGAAAAGATGGACATCGATGCTAGGTTGGCAAAGTTCAAGCAGTCATGGGAGAGCACTAAATGAACAGTCATGTCAGATGGGTGGACAGACGGTAAGGGTAGAAGCCTTATCAACTTCTTGGTACATTGTCCTAAAGGTACCATGTTTGTAAAATCAGTTGATGCATCGGCACATGTAAAAGATGCGGCACTTTTATGCGAGTTGATGGATGGGTTCATCCAGGATATTGTGGCGCACAATGTTGTGCAAGTTATTTCAGATAATGCAACTAATTATGTGGCTGCTAGCAGGATGCTTATGGATAGGTATCCCTCTTTGTTTTGGACTCCATGCGCTGCTCACTGCATTGATTTGATGTTGGAGGATATGGGGAAAATTCCCTTTATCAAGGTGGTGATTGATCAAGCTAGGGCCATCCCTAAGTTCATTTACAACCATGGTTTTGTTCTTAGTCTCATGAGGAGGCACACTAAAAACAAGGAGTTGAAGCGTCCTGCAATCACGCGTTTTGCCACCACATTTATTACTCTTCAGTCTTTGCTTCAATGTCAGTTTGAGTTGAAGCAAATGTTTGTTTGTGATGAGTGGCGTGATTGTGCTTACAGCAGGAGAGAGGATGGGAGAACCATTGTCAAGCTGCTGTACATTGATGCCTTATAGGAAGGAATGGAAGAAGTGTGCTCGGTTAATGAACCTTTAGTGAGGGTTCTACGACTTGTTGATGGTGATAAGCCTGCAATGGGCTGTTTATATGAGGCCATGGATAGGGCCAAAGAGACCATTCGGAATTTCTATGTGGGAAAGGGCACCCCAGGGCATTACAGGCACATGTTGTTATGGCAGTTGATTGATACTCGATGGACTGGGATGCTTCATCGACCCATTCATGCAGCAGGACTCTTCCTCAACCCCCCACATTTGCCTACAAATGCAATTTTGATTTTGATGGTGGGGTTTTGGAGGGGCTTCTCACTTGTATTCAGAGGATGATACCTGATTATGACACTCGCAATGCAGTCAATCACGAGATAGAGGTGTATCGAGATAGTATTGGAGTATTTGGCTTTGCTGATGCTATTCGTGACAGGACCGAATTCATGCCAGGTAAAGTATTAACTTATTAGACCGTTTTAAGTTTTCACCTTTATTTGAAAGATGAATTGTGATGTATTTATATTTATTTCTTGTTTGGTGACATGTAGCCACTTGGTGGCGAACCTATGGTGTGAGGACACCGAATTTGCAAAAATTTGCCATCAGAATCCTTAGCCAAACCTATACAGCTTCGGGATGTGAGCGGAATTGGAGTGTATTTGAAAAAATACATGCAAAGAGACGGAGAAGGTTAGAAACTTAGAACTTAGAATTTGAACAAAGCAATTGCATTTAAATGTTTAATGCAATTTATGAATCTACGATCCTCTAGACTCTAAATTTTTTGTATTACCCTCTTACAGGTTGGAGTTCACACGTCTTAATGACTTGGTGTATGTTCATTACAACCTCCGCTTGTGGATGGCACAGATACAGAAAGAACCAGATGCAAATGCCATCTCCTTGGACAATATTGATATATTGTCGAAGTGGAGGGTGGAGATTGAGACTCCTATCATGGAGGAGGCACCTGCATGGCTAGAGGAGGGGCAAGAGGAGGGGCAAGTGGAGGAGGAGGAAGAGGAGGAGGAGGAGGAGGAGGAGGTGGTTGGAGGCACCATAGAGGGTGATGTGCTAGCATCGCCGCCACTTTCTGCACCGCTTGATACATCTAGTCCTCCATCCATCACTCAGCGTCGAGTATTAGATGCAGGCTCGAGGCCTTCTACTGCTACTTCTAGTGCTAGGGGCAGGCCTGACAAAAGACCCATGATATTTTCCCGTAAAAGGGGAAGAGGGCATTGATATTAGATAGCTAGATGCTAGTTTTCCTCAGATACATTTATATATGTGATGTCATTTTGTATTGTTTAAACTTTATACACTTTTGAGTCCTTGATTGGACAACTATGATGTTTCAGACTTTTAGTATCAACTTTGATGTATCGTTTTATATTTGGCATGACTACATGATGATGATATATATCAGTGCTTTCTTCATATTTATGTTCCAATATGTTTTTCTGATGTTATTATTGCTTTATATGTTTAAAATTCTAAAAAAAATGCATGTATTTTCTATTTTTTAATGTTTGCCGACTTTTGCCGATTTTTCCCGATTTTTTCGCCGATGTTGCCGAGAAGTTGTAATCAAGACCCTCGCCGAATTTTTGCCGAGGCCGACTTTTGCAACATTGGTTGTGATTTATTTCTCAGTTTTATATTCCGCTACATACTGTAAAAAATATTCATGTGTGGTTATCAATAGAGATTTGCATGCACTGTTTAGCCCTAGTTTGAATATTAAAGGAAAATTTACAGCTACCCTAGGTACCATCCTCAAAATGAGGGGAAGTGCCCAAGGGTTCTCCCTAGGATAATGCTACCTGGGAAAAAAAATGTATAATCACGATCTTTTGAAAGTAGAGAAGATTGAAGACTTCTTCAAGAATTTGACTCCCACCAAGACAACAAATGGACTACATTCTTATGTGAAGTTTTTTGAGGCCAACACCAACAACAAGGTTTGGCAGAAGCAATAGAAATCTAAATAAGGTTAGTTCATGTTCTGTGAAGTTCGTGATTCAAAGCCAACTAGCACAATGAGGGTAGAATGATAATACAATCTCAAATGTATTTAAAAAAGGAAAGGGATCACAAGGTTAGGTTGTAGTGCAAGGAGGTCCGCAGGCTTTTAAATAGAGTAGAATTATTGCTTTTGGTGGAAGGATGGCATAATTAGCTTATTAGGCAAAATGGTACTACAAGGAAGTGTTTTATGACACAAATACTGTTGAATGATATTACAATCTCAAATGTATTTAAAAAAGGAAAGTGGTCACAAGGTTAGGTTGTAGTGCAAGGAGGTCCGCAGGCTTTTAAATAGAGTAGAACTATTGTTTTTGGTGGAAGGATGGCATAATTAGCTTATTAGGCAAAATGGTACTACAAGGAAGTGTTTTATGACACAAATACTGCAGGAGAGGCTTGTGGAAGACAAAGAAATACGAGTGGAGAGACTGCTAAATGAAAAAGGTTGACGAATCTATTGCATTTTGTGTTATATTATTTGATTACACTTAATTACCTCATGTATTGTTGTTTTACATGATGCCATACTTGGTGATTATAAGTTCATGGTATGTTGATCATGGACATTCAAGTCCAGATTTAGCTGATTCTGGATTTCAAATTTTCAATAGATCAACTATAGAGTGATAGACAGAATGGACACCGACAACTTCATGCACATGAAGAAGCAAGCAGCAGCCACACATGGGTACTACTACAATTTTAACTTTTAAGCCTTACATGTTTGACAGCATTGAGTGGCGAAGGCAACAGTAATCCAACTGTTAACTAATAAGTCTCCTTTCTCTAGTTTAATAGGTTTTTTCGACAGAAAAAACTGTTTATGTTTTAAACCTGAGCTGTATTTTTGTTTTATAACAGTTATCCCTGGTAACTCCAAGTCAAATTATTGTATTTATGTAAACGTTAAGTTATTTTACCAGAGAAAAGAAAAATAGTGACATGAATTGTTGAATTATTTGTGTGAATAATTCACTTTTAATGACATAAGGTTAATATAGCTATTCAAAGACCAACAATATCACCATTCCCTTGATCTGTTCCTTTATAGCCACTGCCCTGGTGAAAGTGTTTCATTTTCCCCTATTATGGCTGTAATAGTTGGCAAAATTTAGGACCGTCTACAACTAAGACAGTGTGGCACAGTTGACAAAATATCGGACTGTCTACTACTGAGACAGTGTGGCATATTTTGACATAAATGCATATAAATCGATCGATCACTATGAAACAATCATAAAGTAACGAAACCCTAGCGTAAGCTGTGCAAGTGAAAATCTGTCTGTTATAGTAAAAAGTATCCAACAGCAAAAGTCGTCACCTTGACTGTTACAACTTGAAGATTACTTCACACAACAGTCATCGTAAAAGTAGCTTTGTCACATATGCCGCCATATTGGGTTATCTTTTACAAAATCATCGAAACCTAGAACACTGTCGAAGAATTGAGCTTAGCACCAGAGTCATTAGTCTCCAAGTCACTCATATTTACGGTTTGCTAGGGATTGAAAATAGTCGATCTCTTGGCACGGCGTTAATGAAATTTACCTCAGGATCACAATCGTCAGAAACGATATTACTTTAGTTACTTTTAACATAACAGTGATTTACCCTAATAACGTTGAAATTTAAACTATAGTGGCAGCCACGAGTCATCTGGCCGTCTATTTCTGGCATTTTTATAATTTAAAAAAGGATAAAGAATCCTCTGTCTCCTGGGACGCCGTCAACGAAATTCACCTTGGATAGAAGTCATCAAACATTTTATCGCACTGCTTAACTTTAACATAAGATTATTTTCACCTAATATAATTCGAAATTTAAACTAAAGTAACAGTCATATGTCCTCTAACAAATTATTGACGCACATACGAGCCATTTGTCACCTCACATTGTATAGCTGAAATATACCTACGAAGAAAACAACTACAAATGATCCTCAACACTGTCATTCAATTTTCCTTGCCTTGATCTGTAAATTTCTTACAATTGCCTTACTTTAACATCGCTGACCATATAAAATGTTTCAAAGAAATTGTTGACCTTAGTCAGATATTTATTAGTCTCCGGGACACCTAACTATTTAAAATTAATCTAAAGATTATGAACTATCGGACGCCTACCATGCCGCTAATAGAATTTAGCTCCGGATAATAGTCAACAAACGCTATAGAGCCCTATCTACCTTCAAACTAGCAGTAATTTGACCTAATAATGTCGAAAGTTAAACTAGAATAAGGTGACACGTCATCTGGCCCACTCTTGCTGAACGGAGGAGGCATGAGTCATTGTATAGCCAATATCTACACTTCAAAGAGAACAATATAAGAATAAATTATCCTGTGCACTGTTACTGAAATTCTCCTTCCCTTGCTCTCTAAGTTAGCTTATTTTAACGTCAGTTTCCATGAAAGTTCTTCTGAAGAAAGTGAAAGAATAAGAGCTACGAAAGAATGTCAGTTTCCGTAAAATGTATTTCGGAAGGAAGTACAGGCATAAGATCTACGAAATAGTACCGAATATGTAAGATTGCTTCAGAATCTGCACGAAAAACAGAGGCACTACTCGCGACAAATCCGAAAAGGCATGCAGCATGACGGATTTCTCCGCTACCGTCGAGACTTTTCTCTCAGGGCTCCGACTGGCCATTTTGTCCTCCGAAGCAGCTCTTCACAAGTAAAATGATAAAAATTATCCGTCGGAATGCATTTTCACGGACTGCTAAGCTCATTTAGTTAAGGTGAACAAATTTCAGAGATAACGCACAGTATACCTGCCTAATCAGCTAAATGACTCGCTGTTATTGCCAAAATTTCCGTCAATATAACATTCGCACTCTTAAGACTCGGACTCGGTCTTCTTTTTAATCAGTGTCATACGGACAGCTAAATTCGTGCATTCAATACATTCAGAGCGTCTCTTCTGGCCAGAGTGTATTCAAGATTCAACGAACATTTATCTGGCCTGTACAGACAGAGATTTTATAGAGAAGCCAAGAAATGGAACTCCAGCGTCGTGGTTCCCGCTGGAACTTATCCCAAACAAAACATTGATGGAAGACTCCCACACGTAGTCCGATGAACGGGCCCCATGTGACCGTCTCGGTTCATGCAGTTAATAACGTGTCTACGTTTAAGGACACGCGTCAAACAATTTTATCCATTACACAATTATTTATTTAAGATGCGAAGATGGTTTGGCGAAGTGGTGTTATTTTTGGAAGTGGAGAGCATGGCGAGGGATTCCACTACCGAGAGGAGAAACTATTAACCTTTCCATCATTACCCATTAACTAAACTGTGGATTAGGATTATAATAAGCCACTGTTACACTACCCAGAAACTATTAACCTTTCCATAATTACCCACGAACTATGCGGATTATCATTGATATCCTGCGTCTTCCACAGCTGTAACGCTCGTCATAAATTGGCGGTGTCTTCACACTGTTTGTAATGTGCGGACTGGCTTGTCCAAGCGAACTACCTATACACGCTATACACGGAGTTTACTCAGTCAAATCCGTGAATATTTACTCATTCAAATCCGTGAATATTATAATATAACAAAAAAACTTATTTGTGGCCGCTAGCCTAATTTTTATTTAAAGTTTCACACATTAAAAAATGAATATAATGATGGTCACTCTTGTAATACCCGCCTCACTCTTAGGCACAAACTTCTCAGAGTTCGTTTGTGTCTTTGGGATGGGATAACGACCTCAATTAGTTAAAGAAAAGTATGTATAAAGTAGTTAAATAAAGTATATATAAATTAATTATTAAATTTGAAATAAAATTAAAACAATATTTAAAATTATAAAGATAACCAATAAAATGGTTTTAGTTGAATGATTGAATGAGGAAGTTAGACCATTTCCAATGAGCGTCAGAACTAATCATATTGTTATTGTTGAAAGAGGAAGTCAATGAATAACTTGTTAAGAGAAAAAGAATGATAAATAATCATGAGAATTAATTATATGGTTATTGTTATTTTTGAATGAAGAAGTTATTGAATAAATTGTTAATAGAAAAAAAATGTATTTTTGTAAATATTTTATAAGTAAATTAATTAAATATATTATTTAGTTAAATAAAAAAATTAAATATATCATAACTAGTTTTTCAATACAAAAGTGTTTTTGTTTGAATAGTTGGAATGAGGAAGTTAGACCATTTCTAATGAATCATGAGAACTGATCATATTGTTATTGTTGAAAAGAGTATTTTTTAAAAGAAGAAGTCAATGAATAAATTGTTAAGAGAAAAAGAATGGTAAAGAATCATGAGAACTAATCATATGGTTATTGTGAAGAAGTTAATGAATAAATTGTAAAGAGAAAAAGAATGTATATGTAAATATTTTTATAAATTAATTATTAAAATATATCATATAGTTAAATTAGAAAATTAAATATATCATAACTATTTTTTCAATACAAAAGTGTTTTTATTTGAATAGTTGTGAAATTACTTTTTCTAACTATTGTCGTCCTATTATACAAGGGTGGAAAAGCCACATATAACTCCAACAATGAGAACACGACATCGACATTTTCTTTTTTGAAGATGTGAGAGATCAAAATAATGATTAAATACTAATGTCTTGGAATCACTCAACAAGATGGCTAGTCAATGAATGACTTGTTGAATCTATCATAAACAATCGTCTAAACAAGAAAGCTCTTGAAAATTGGCTTTCTCATACCCACTCTTCTAATACAATGTAATTTATTTATATTTAAATCGGTATTTAAATTTAAAATATTTAACTATATTATGTATATTATATATATATATAAATATATATGTTAGATTTGAATTTATAATGGTAAAATAGAAACTTGGCCTTTAAATATATCACTTATTATGTTTTTGACAAGGGGATTATGTCTCCCACAAGGAGATATATATAAATCGTGAAGGTGTATTAATCATGTATGTACAGTGTAATATTCGAAAAATGTTCCATAGTTGCTAATATCTATATTTTTAAAATTTGAATTTTTTATTTTCTGATTGGGCAAAAGTAGCTGACATCATCCTGGGTTTTCACTTCCCAAGGCACAGCGGTTGGGTGATCTCAGCATTGGGTGTTGTGGTAACATTTGTCATCACTTTATTTGCAACTGCATTAAATTTTATCTTTTTTAAGATCAATTGTGTTATTGCCAATGAACTATTTGAAGGCCTTATTTGGCCTCTTTTTGAGGTCGTCTGACAAGCCTGCGCTGCATGGCCACTAGCCCAATCGCCCGCACCCACTGCATGGAGGCCACATGTTTACTGCATGGAGGGAGCATGGAAAGTTGCATGCCTCCTCCCCAAATGAAGTCAAGTGATAAAGAAATGAAGATGGACTAGATTTGGCAACTACAATATTCGGCCTCATTTGTGGTTGCCATTAAACGGCCAGTCCTTTGAATCACAGGGTATGTTCTCTGAATTTCCAACTTCCGGGTATGTACGTAGAGATATTTTTGTGGTTTCCATTGAATGACCAGTCCTCTGAATCACGGGGTAGGTTCTCTGAGTTTCTAGCTACAGGGTATGTAAGTCGATAAATCTCTCACCTGCTCTCATTGTCGTCTTTTCTAGATGCCAAAGCAAGGGGCTAGTCTAAATAATCTTTCAAATTCATTGATCGCGGTTGATTTATATTGGTGTTGGAACATTCTAGCTTGAGTTTGCAGATGGGAGATGTCATTTCATCTTTTTGGTGTTGCTTCCAACCCAGAATGCATTCCATGTCATAAAAGTAGGTGAGGAAAACGTACTCCTCGTTCATGTTATTGAATTCAATATATTTTGGACATATCGAGCAAGAGCTTGAATCTCATGTTTAAATTTTTTTGCATTCAATCTTAGAAAGGAATCGTCTTCCTCAAAGACCCTTTGAAGATCAGTATTTGAGGCAACTTTATGCTCTTCTTGGAAACATAGACTTTTTTTTGTCTTTCTATCAACTGCTTGCATTCATCCTTCTACAGATTGCAGAGGCATGTTGCCTAAGGAGACGAATCCAATAGGTTGAGGAGAATGTTGATAACATTCCTCATGTTGGATGCCCTTCACAAATCTGTGTGGAAAGTGGATTTGATTGACCAACTTTCCACAATACTTTGTCGATAAAGATGAGGCAACCGTTACAAGTAATTTTATATAATATATATAGTTAATATCTATACTTGAAGAGGGATATCAATCAACTGATGAATTGGTTGCAGAGGATGGTTGGTCGACTCATGAATAAATGTAAGGAACACACATCAAATCTATGTCTTCAATAGTTTTTTGGGTTCATGTTGTGACTTTTGATAGCAATATACAAATGACCTAGTGTGTTAGTTTTTATCGAATTTCAACAACCTAGTGCAAAATATTATAAGTTTGGTCTTGCAGTGTTGTCGTTTCTTGTTTTCAGCTCCATCCGCCCCAGGAAGGGAACATCTACTGCTATGGTGCATTTGTCATTCTCGTAATGCTCCAGAAACCATTGGTAATTTTAATATCCTTAACCTGCTCGACCAGGGGGGATCACAACTTTGAAGTGGACTTACTTCATCAACGCTATTGTCTTGTACATATTTTTTGAAAGGATGCAATAAAGCCTTCATTTTCTTTGATAAAATAGCAACAAGAGAAGGGAGAGATGCTATGCGCTAGGAAATCTGGACGACCAATTCCTATTGTGATGCCTACATTATTTTCCATGTATCATATGTATCCACTATGTACCTTTTGCTCGTTGAATTGAGTATATATATATATAAAATCCATTAACCTATGTAGCCATTTGTGTAAATAATTTAAGGGTATTATTACTCTCTTAAGTAGATACGTACCCATATAAATTAGGTCTTTTATGCGTGTATTTTTAGTAAGTAAGTGTATTCCCACAATGAATGAAGAAATTTTTTTATCAATAAAGGCGATTGACTCATTTTAGACTTTTGTGATTTATAATTTATCCTTAAAAAGGATGAAATTATGTAAGTTAAAAAGGATGAAATTATGTAAGTTTTGGTGGAATAGTATACCGCCATAGAAAATGATGCATAAGTCATTCCATAGTCCATTCAAACACTAGCATCTCCAAAATTATTTCTTTTTGTTCACAAATTGCATGTACGATAATCAGAAGCAAATTTTCAACGTTTCTTGTGTGCAATCAAAGGCAATTATTAATTATCTATGATTTCGATAGTAGTAAGACCCGAACCTCAAAACATATTTAAATTGAATTCCAGTCTCATCTTGTATTTTACCATTTTAAAACGTCAAACTTAAAATAAGTATCAATGACTTTATATAGAAACATGAAATACACTAATTGACTAATGAATTGCCAACAATGGGCATAAAAAGCACCTTCCTGCAGCACAGTTCCCAATAACAAGGTCACTTAGTTCATTGGAGTTTTTGTAATTTTCACAACGATCCACCCACATAAATCTCCACTCAGAAATATCAAAAGAATATTAATTGTTGTACCACCTTTAAAACACCACATAAGGATCTAAGAACTTAGAACAAAATCAATATAACTTATGTTTATGTCGTCGGTTCCAAGAACCTAAATAATGATACTTCAGCATTTTAAAATGGCATAATATGAGTAGTAATGTTCAGAATTTTAAATTGGCTTTACATCAAGACATGATGGAATTATACTACAATCCTTGGTTGCATTTCTTTGTATTATAAATAGCACGACCAATAGTCCATTTTATGGCATATTTGGGTCTTTGAAGTTAGAATCGATTTTCGATAGTGAAAGGGAAGAGGATTATATAGATAAAAGAAAAAGATTCTAACATCACAATGTCCTTTGGCCTTATGACTCCATGCCATTTTGTCAAGCTTAACTAACTACAACATTAACACTAAGTCAATTAACCACTATTTAGCTTCACATTAAAAGTGAAAATAAGAATATAAAACTATATGAAATCCTAGATAAACTATGTATTAGGCCTACGTTATCAAGCCAGATATTTCATAGCATTAACTCCGCCTATACAAAGAAATATGAATATAGTCCAAACCTGAATGACGATGAGAAAAATACTGAAATAACAGCCTATGATGGGCACTTTCATGGCTTCATTGACATTTTACTAGAGGAAAGGTGATCCAAATATTGATATATCCCACACTCATATTCAAATTGGCTCCCCTCAAATTATTGTTTATGTTATTCTCTACAAAATAGAAAATTCAAGAGTTTCTCTTATTCTCTGCAAAATAGAAAATTCACATTTTTTTAAGTCAACCTCATTAAAAGATTCATCGTCTCATCATAAATATTAAAAATTTATAAAAATTTCAATAATGATGCTTGAAGCGTAACGATCAACTTTTTTTGTCCAAGGATTGTCATTTGCACTATATTTTCTTTCTATATTGATATATTTTTGAGTTGGAAGGTAAAAGCAATTGAATCTTTTCTATGCATTAGAAATTATAAATACATTTTTATTTTATGGTGATATATTTTTATATTTTTTAATTTGAAAAAAAAATCAATTCAATTCTTTTTATGCATTAAAAATTATAATTATTTATTTATTTTATATTAATATATTTTTTAGTTTAAAGGGAAATCATTTGAACATTTTTCATGTATTAATAATTATAATTATAAAGCTTATATTTTGATTGGTCCTAATCATTTTTGGGATGCTAGATTTGGGTTGGTAAACTTCTAGTTTATTATTTGATAGAGCATCCATCTTTGAGAATTTAGGTTTTTTAACAAATAGAGCCACCCAATGCAAGACTTTGGGTGGGTAAACTCTTAGTTTATTATTAGATAGAGCATGTCGCCTCTTTGAGAATCTGGGCTTTCTAACAAATAAAACCAAAATTAGCATGGTAACAAGTTCCTTTCAAGCCAAAATTAACATGGTAACAAGTTTTTTTCACTTTTATTTGTGTCGTTCAAAAACAAATTATAAATTATTGAGCTAAGAGGTTCTTAACCAAGGTGAGAATATCAAAATGTTGCTTGCTAAAACAAATAAACAAAACAAAAAACCTTGCTTTAGCTATAAAGCATACTTGTTGTTTTCTACATAATTGGCAATTGAATAATGAATTGATGAATTGAACTTAACTAGAATCCAAATCTTATGAATGTTATTTGTTTTTCCAGGGTCAAGACTTTCAAAAGAAGAGCACCTAATTAAGAGTTTCTAAAGAAGAGCACCTAATTATGTAATAAGATCCAATTCAAAACATTAAAGCAAAATTAATTGTCCTTGCACTTTCTGGGATAAATATGTGTGCCTTCACGTTTGCCACTGCCTTTACCTCTGTATTTTTATCTAGAATAGTTCTTTCAATATGTCATGACTTCAAATGTGGAAAGTCATCTACAATAGGTGGAACATCATTTGATTAGCCATCAATAACATAGTCTATATTCTCAGTTTTGGGACAAATAGTTCTATTATATTTGCAAAAGCATGTCTTCCTTCAATCAATAGTTCATAATGCATATTGAGTAGTTAATAGTGGTTTCTAGCTACTTATACAAAGTTAACTGTTTGTAGGCCAAATGCAATTACATTATTGAATAGGATTAGTTATAATATCATTGCATGATTGTTTGCAAATAAATGTTCTGCTTTCATAAAAAATCATTGTTAATATTTCCTGCAATAATGATATTAGTTCAAACACTGAAAACAACAACTACTAACTACCAACTAGCCTGGTGGCAATGACAAGAACATTGCCACCATGTGGCTCTTGTTTAAAATCATTTTAATCAAATTATATTTAAGTATTTCAAAATCAATTAATTTGTAAATATCAAAATCCTAAAAAAATAACAAATATTTATATATTAAAAAAAATTAGTTATATATATTCTGTTACGGGACCAATAAGGGGGTGGGGTTACCCTTTCATTTATATCGTTGAGCTACTGTTGGATTACCTAGAATACATTTAGTTTGTTGAATCTATTAGACCTTACCTTAGAAGCACCAGATTAGTGTTTCTCCCTTATTTTCTCCCGTAAACCTAGGACGATTGGATTGAGTTCTGCCCCAACTCTTTTGAACCCAGGATTTAATCTCTGTTTAGTACTGCGATCAGACCTTATCACTCACTTACCATACCTTCTATGGAACAACATCATGAAGTCTTACAAGTTACCCAGTTACCAGTTTACTTCCTCAACAATATGGAAAGGAATAAAAGTCTTGAGCAACCGTCTGGTCCTTATAAAGTCTAGAAGAAAAGTAAGTTCTCAACCCTTAGTCAGGATAGCTTTTTATACTCTAAAGTACCCTCTGAAAGCCCAATCAAAATGTTCATCCTTTACCTAGCATTAGTATTCAGACTCTCCCTCCACTCTCTTTCCAAATTAATGGGGGTGTGTCATCGTCTAGCTATCACGGAGTGAAGAAGCACTGGCAGGTTCAATTGTAAATTAAAGGGTTTAATTTTTGGGCGATCTCCTTGGTAAGGTGGAAAAGACACAGTCAGTAGACCAAGATTTAAAAGCAAGACGTCGTACAAACTGCTTTAAGTACATTGTTGCATCCAGATGATGCCACTTTTTATGGGCGTGACTTGAAGCAATGCTTACTTAGGCTTTTTTATGAGTTATCTATAGAGCGATAGCCCCCACAAAAGCCATGAGTTGTGAAGCCTTTGAGTAGCAAACCACTGAGGCCCCCAGTTCTTTTACCAGTAAATTTTCTAGTTGGTGGCTTAACGAATCAATCTAAGTGGCAGTGGCTTTCAAAATGCGTTGTATAAAGATAGCAGATAGCAAGTCTAGACAATGTCAAGATCAAGCAAGCTATTAGCATGAATGTTAGCTGAGTAAAGCCAGCAAAGAATGAAAAGGAAACAAATAGAGGAATTCGACTTTGAGGTGCAGACATGAGTGAGGAACTAATTTGAGGTAGGTGAGGCATAACAAATAATGTCCTGACCCATTGCAAAGTCTTTGAGGGAAAGAACAAGAGGCTCCTTTAGAGAACCACGAACAAGCTGAAAGAATGTGGAGCTTTGTTAATGAAAAAGAGAGACTCCATCTTAAGTAGAGACATCGTTGAAGATAAGAATGTTTAAGCCATAGAGAAATTGTAGAAGGAGTTGGTTGCAAAAGATGCAATCTTACCCAAGCTTCAAGAGGCACTAGATAAGATGAAGGAGGGATAAGAATCAATTGTGTCTCCCATTTAATTGGCTAGCAGCAGCTCACAATGACTCCTATTTCATCCATCGGTGACCACCTAACCAAACTTGTAATATGTGTATAGGGCAGTATCCTCTTCCTTCTGGCTTACGTGTACAGTTTATTTCTAGGTTTACATGTGGGGAAGTGGTAGAATGGGTGAAAAGCAAGAACAAAATGAACTAAATAAAAGCAAAAAGAGTATGGGTTAACGGAAAGCAACAGATTGAAAGCGTGAATTGGCACCTACCTACCTACCTACCTCCATAATGCTAGGATCAATCAATTGATTTCCTACCGGCCATTGAGGGATATATATATTATTTAGTTAAGTTATATATATATATAGGCCATTGAGGGATATATATATTATTTAGTTAAGTTAAGTTTTATATATATATATATATATATATATATATATATATATAATTGATTTATATATTTATGATTAATATTATTCAACACCTATTAAATTATTTATTATTATTATTATAATGTTTGGTATCATGTATACATCATTGATTCATATATTTGTGAATGAGTATTATTCATTCCATATTAAAATTATTGTTATTATATTTCTAATTTTATAGAATTATTTATATTATATATTTGTGAATGAATATGATTTAGAACATATTAAATATTATCATTGTATGTAATTTATTATTTGTGTATTTGGTATCATCTATAGATTTTTTATTTATATCTATATTTTTTCCTTGGAAAAAATCGTAATTTTATTTATGAAAGAACAAAATTACATTCACAGATGTATAGAAAAAGGTAGATGAGTACCCCATACATTGTCAATAGAAAAAACAATTTAATGTTTCCATGGTATCACAGACGGTAGAGTTTTCAGCAACTTGTCAAAATAGTCTTTGTCAAAAAAGAAATACATATATCATACATCAAAAAATATATCCACAAGTAGTTTGTCAATTTCTGTCCAAAACAGTAAGTGCGTGATCCTCGATGAATGGTCTATGAAAGTAACTATAGCTGCCAACCAGATCTTGTTCTAAGATCTTCCAACATCCAAACGGAATTGTGAGGCTTCCTTGGAAAGCCTATCAACCACCCCATTCCATTCCCTCTTCTTCATTTGCTTATTCATCTTCTCGATGCATATGCACTTATCCTTCTTCCTCTGTCGTCACTTTGATTCATATATTTATAAATGAGTATTATTTAGTTTATATTAAATTTATTATTATTATATTTTTATTTTGTATAATTATTTATTGAATCATTTAAGGTTATTTATTACAGTTTCTCTGCTAGACTTTATAATACAATCCATTTCTTCTCAACTCTATTATATATTAAAATTATTTATTATGACTATGTAAGCTATATATCACCTATTTTTAAACCAATAGCAAAAAATCTCATTAAAACCTACGATTGAGAATCATAAATGACGCATTATGTACTACATATAGGCTCTCTTGTGAATTACCTTACAGGAGTTATCAAACAAATTAATTGCAACGAGAACATAGTGCTAAGAGATGTAGAATTCGAACCCTGATCTCTTTGGTCAAACCCTCATCCTTTTGATGGTCCTCATGGATGCAATTATGGGAGGGGATGCAGATTCCTCCCAAGAGGCTACATTCCATTCTTTCGTAAGCTCCCTGGAAAAAAACCCAGCAAATCCTCGATTTCAAAGTTTGTTAAAATGATTTCAACCATCCTTGAGATTGCTCTTCCCCAATCGGTATCTTGGAAAAAAACTCTTGCCTCATCAAAATGTGGGTTAATCAACCAATTCACAAGTCTTTGGTCATCTCCCCACTCCATGGAAAAATGGCTCACGAAAAAATGGATAAGGACAAATGAACTACTTCTTCTGTGATGGGGGATTCTATACCTTCCTCTTTGAATTTAGGGAAGACAATGACTTAATATTCAGGAACGAACCCTACTTCACGGATGCTAAAGATATATACTTGAAGAAATGGAGTATTGATTTTGAGCAAGAAATAGATGTTGCTTCACATGTCCTAACTCCTAGTCTGGGTTCATCTTCTGCACCTCCCTCTCCATTGTTGGGATGACAATTCACTAAAGGGCATTGGAAATGCCATAAAAAAATGCATTGAGAAATATGAACAAAAAGAAGGTATGTTAGTCTATGTTAGAAACTATGTAGAATCGACCTAAAAAAGGGGTTACCGGAAATTATAAAGATCACCCTTGACAACTGGAGCCATCTTCAGAAGTTGTACTATGAGCAACCAACCTTCAAGTGTAAAACATGTCATGAATAGAACCAATCAGCCAAATATTTTCCCAAGAACCCTCAAGACCCTCAAGAATATAGGAAAGGTCAATGACAAGCGGTGAAACATAAAATCGGAGATCCCCCTTATTCTGCTCAAAAAAATCTCACGGATGTCCCCTCTGTCCCCAATGTTTCCACTCTTTCTACCTTTGATCCTCTCGAACTTGAAACAACTAACAAATTTGAAGCCCTTTCTCTACTTGAGGATAGCTCTGAGCCCATCAATTTCACAATCCTATCCTTGCTTATCCTTCATCCCCCTGATATGTCGGCTGTCCATATGCACGAAATGGTCCCAACCCTCTTAGAGCCCTTAGATCAGCCTCCTCCTTCTAGAGTTATCACTCGTCATAAAGCACATCTCTTAGACGAAGAAGAATCAAAAGAAGAAAAGTTCTACAAGAGGAAAGGTCAAAAACCATTGAAGGAAAAGAGGGAAGAAGCAACTAACAAGGGAAAATGTCTAGGCTTGCAATATACGATAGAAAACTCTATAACACACAATCATAAGCATATAATATTGAAGATCCCATTGTACTTAAAGAACTTGAATCAAGGAGGTCCTACCAAAACAACAAGGAAATAATGAAGATTATCTCCTGGAACTGTAGAGGACTTGGGCACAAATAGAAAATAGAAGCAATCAAGCATCTAGTGAAAACAAAGTGACCCATGTTCCTTTCCAAGAGACAAACCTCCAAGAAAAGGAAGCAGTAGAAACTGTAATTTTTTTTTGGCCAAACACCGAAAGCAAGGAAATAGCATCAACGGGTGCATCTGGAGGTGTTTGTGTGACTTGTAATACATAAAGCATGAGATTGCTTCATAGTTTGAAACCCTTCATTGGTTGTATGTGGAGCTTGAGGATAATCAAATAGGAGAGAGTCACAAGATTTTGAAACTATATGCCAAGGTAGGCGGCAAGGAGAAAAAAGAGTGTTGAGAAAATATAACAAAACTTAAGAGTGAGATAGAAACAGAAAGAATGATAGTGGTGAGATTATTTAACATTGTCTTAACCCAAGGGTAAAAAAGGGAGCAGGGGAATCCAATTCAAGATGCCACTAAAGAGGACATGGAAGATAAGATGAATGAATGGGTCTTATTCAAAGTGAAACAAAAAATAGGAAGGTACGCCTGGTTAAACATAAGGAGGGAAAGTGGACATATAGCAATAAGACCTGGCAAATTTCTCACTAGCAGAAGCTATTTAGAAGAATTAGATATTTTCTCGGATATAATTCCTTCTAGGTTTCAAACCATCATTGATTCAAATCCGTGAATATTATAATATAAAAAAAAAAACTTATTTGTGGCCGCTAGCCTAATTTTTATTTAAAGTTTCACTCTTGTAATACCCGCCTCACTCTTAGGCACAAACTTCTCAAAGTTCGTTTGTGTCTTTGGGATGGGATAACGATCTCAATTAGTTAAAGAAAAGTATGTAAAAAGTAGTTAAATAAAGTATATATAAATTAATTATTAAATTTGAAAAAAAATTAAAACAATATTTAAAATTATAAAGATAACCAATAAAATGGTTTTAGTTGAATGATTGAATGAAGAAGTTAGACCATTTCCAATGAACGTCAGAACTAATCATATTGTTATTGTTGAAAGAGGAAGTCAATGAATAACTTGTTAAGAGAAAAATAATGATAAATAATCATGAGAATTAATTATATGGTTATTGTTATTTTTGAATGAAGAAGTTAATGAATAAATTGTCAATAGAAAAAAGAATGTATTTTTTAAATATTTTTATAAGTAAATTAATTAAATATATTATATAGTTAAATAAAAAAATTAAACATATCATAACTACTTTTTCAATACAAAAGTGTTTTTGTTTGAATAGTTGGAATGAGGAAGTTAGACCATTTCTAATGAATCATGAGAACTGATCCTATTGTTATTGTTGAAAAGAGTATTTTTGAAAAGAAGAAGTCAATGAATAAATTGTTAAGAGAAAAAGAATGGTAAAGAATCATGAGAACTAATCATATGGTTATTGTGAAGAAGTTAATGAATAAATTGTAAAGAGAAAAAGAATGTATATGTAAATATTTTTATAAATTAAGTAATTAAATATATCATATAGTTAAATTAGAAAATTAAATATATCATAACTATTTTTTCAATACAAAAGTGTTTTTATTTGAATAGTTGTGAAATTACTTTTTCTAACTATTGTCGTCCTTTTATACAAGGGTGGAAAAGCCACATATAACTCCAACAATGAGAACAAGACATCGACATTTTCTTTTTCAAAGATGTGAGAGATCAAAATAATGATTAAATACTAATGTCTTGGAATCACTCAACAAGATGGCTAGTCAATGAATGACTTGTTGAATCTATCATAAACAATCGTCTAAACAAGAAAGCTCTCGAAAATTGGCTTTCTCATACCCACTCTTCTAATACAATGTAATTTATTTATATTTAAATCGGTATTTAAATTTATAATATTTAACTATATTATGTATATATATATAAACATATATGTTAGATTTGAATTTATAATGGTAAAATAGAAACCTAGCCTTTAAATATATCACTTATTATGTTTTTGACAAGGGGATTATGTCTCCCACAAGGAGATATATATAAATCGTGAAGGTGTATTAATCATGTATGTACAGTGTAATATTCGAAAAATGTTCCAAAGTTGTTTTTTTTTAACAAAAACGGTTATGGTATATTCAGGAATCAGCAGTTAGTCCGCTGGTTCAGAAACCTATTACATCAATCTTCCCGACTTCTTCTTCCTCCTACGGTTTAGAAGAGCTAAGGAGGGATATCTACACCAACAACCGAATTAACAATGAGATCATGGAGACCAGCTGCTATAGAGTTATTGGCTGCTTGGTTTGCCAAAACATTTAGGCCCCTAAGAATGTGATAAAGTTTTATTTTCTTGAACTTTTTAACTTTGGATCTAATTCTGTTAATCATCCTCGCTATTCTTCCATTCTTGTCCCTTCTACCCCCGTTCAGCGCCTGAATAATAACCCTGGAGTCCCCAAAGACCAAGACCTCCTCCACACATTTTCCCTGCAGCTGCTTGAGACCTTGCCAGAGCCCGTATGCCTCAGCCATATTGTTCGAGTCTTTGCCAATGTTCCAGCTGAATTCAATCTCGACCTTCCCGTCTGGATCAATTATGACTCCTCCGCTCCCAGCTTTCCCCGGATTTCCTTTGGAAGACCCATCAAAGAATAATTTAAATGTCTTCTTTTCTTTGAGCCAGCTCGCAAACTGATCACAGTCCATCCTAATGTCCCATTCTTCCATCTTTATTTCAGCTGCCTCATTTTCCGCCATGATCTTAAGACTTTTCATCCAATTTCCCTCCTTTTCAGTCAGGATTCCTTTATTAGTTGGAATCTTAGACATACTAACAATCTCTCCTAGCAGGGCATTTACCTTACTAGCTATCTTCCATGCTGGCTAGGCTTTCTCTTGGAAAATTCTATGATTTCTTTCATTCCATATGCCCCAGCAGATTAGCTTGGGTATCTTCAGCCAACAGTCTTTGATTCCATTTTTTTGGTTCAGCTCACCATGATACAGCTTTTCACAACTTGTAAACCAGTCCTGAATTGTGTCTGGCAAGCGTACTCCACCTCCCAACAGCTTCAACACTTCCTCCCAGACCGAAATTGTATAGGGACACTTTAAAAACAGATGGCTGATATTTTCAACGTCTTCAATGCATAATGGACATCTAAATGGGCCGAGAATACCTCTTTTCTGCAGGTTCTCACCAGTGAGTATTCTCTCATGCGTTAGAGACCAAGCAAATATATCAATTTTTGGGAGGGTGCTGCAATTCCAGAGATTCTTCCATACCCTTGGGTTTGCCGGCACGTTATAGCTTGCTGCGTATAATTGGTATCGTTCTGCTGTTGTGTAGTTTCCAGTTTTCCTCCCCCATCCCCTTCGATCCCTCTTTAACTTTGTAACCGACGCCAGCCAAGCGAGGTGAGTAGTGAGAATTTTGAGATCTGCGTTGAGTTCAGGAGGGCAGTCCGGCATGTTCCAGCCGGCCCAACGATTTGGTAGCTCAGTCTCCCACTTGGAAAAATCCCACAGCGTATTCATTCCCTGCTCTGTCAATCTCTCTTGCAGGCGAGGAATTTGGGGCGGATCCTTATCTAGAATTTTGTCTTGCCAAATATTAATTGACTTCCCATTGCCAGGAACCCAATGTAGTTCCTCTTTGAACGTGGGGAGAGATTTGAAGCAGATATTGTAGATAGACGATCCCTTCTGATTCACGTGCTCTCCATCAAGGCATCTGAGCCTCCATCCTCTGAAGTATTTGGCCTTCAACACCTGACTGCACCAAGAAGGCTTGGGGGCGATCAAATTCCAGAGCAACTTGGCTCCCATAGCCAAGTTTTGACTTCTGATATCTCTGATGTAAAGTCCACCCTCTGGCCTGTGCAATTTAATTATTTTCCAGCTGACCAGAGCAAATTTTTTACCACCCCCAGCGTTGCCTTTCTGCCAGAGAAAAGATTTGATCAATCCATCCATTTGTGAGATTACTTTGGCCAGAGCTAGGAGAAGAGAACTCCGGTAGAGAAGGAAGTTGTTCAAGACTAACTTTATTAAGACCACCTTCCCAGCCAAATTTAACCAGATAGACCCCCAGCCATGGATTTTCCTTTTGATTTTCTCTATAATTGGAGTCCAGACTGAGCTCTTGGGTTTGGCTTTGAAGATGGGGATCCCTAGGTAGTTGAAGGATTCCCAGTCGACTACACCATCCATATTGAGAATCCTTGAGATATCAAGCATTTCTCTAGGATTAATATTCCAGCCATAAATCTTGCTTTTCCTAAAATTGATCTCACTTCCGGAGGCACAACAATAACGATCCAGTTCAGTCTTGAAACGACGGGCTATGATTTGACTGGCTCCCCCCAGCAATATAGTATCATCCGCGAATTGCGTATGATTGATATCTTTTGTTCCTCTGGCCATCTTAATTCCGGGAAGATCCTGCTCAAGTCCGGCATTTTCCAGCTGAAAGCTAAGTACCGAAGCCTGGATGGCATAGGGCAACGGGGATAGCGGAAAGCCTTGCCTCAAGCCTCTCGAGGCTTGGAAAAATGGAGCTGCTCTGCCGTTGACTAAGGGGGCGATCCACGGCTTACTGATACAGGCCTTGGTCCAGGAGATAAACTTTGAGTTGAATCCAAATTTTTTCATAACCTGAAGGAGAAAAGGATGGCTGACTCTATCAAAGGCATTAGCTAGATCAATTTTAATCACCATTCTTCAGACTCGAGTGAATAGCCTCTTGAGTTAATATAATATTATCCCAGATCTTCCTGCCTTTAACAAACCCGCCTTGATTCTCCGGGATGATTCTCGGCAATATATGCTTCAATCTGCTGGCTATTATCTTAGTTATAACTTTGTAACCAATATTGCATAAAGAAATGGGCCTGAACCTATCAAAGGACTTGGCCTCCTTTTCTTTCGGGATGAGTGCCAGAAAGGTAGAGTTTGTGTTGCCCCCGATTTTGCTGTGTCTTTGAGAGCTGCTGACCATTTTGAACAGATCAATTTTTATAATATCCCAGCATAGCTTGATGAAGGTAGCATTGTAGCCATCAAGCCCCAGAGCCCTGTCATCCTCCATATCATCGATGGCCTGCTTGATTTCCTCCAGCGTTACATTCTGATTTAGTTCGTCATTCTGAATGTTATTAATAGCTTTGGGAATCAAATTGGTGAGATCGTTGTCATCCTCAGTGGGCTGATCTTTAAACAAATCGCTGAAGTGCCGCGTAGCTTCAGCCTTAACGTCTTCAAAATTGGTGAGAAGAGTTCCCTGGGCTTGGATTTCATGCACAGAATTTAGATTTTCCCTTGCTTTTGCATGTTTGTGGAAAAATTTAGTGTTCTTATCAGCATCTTTCAACCATTTGCATCTGGATTTAATTTTCCACAAGTCGGCTTCGAGTCTATAGGCCGCGTGGAGGTTTGACTGCAGATTGGCTTCAGTTTCAATGTCTTTTTGAGTCACATTGTTTTCCTCCATACTTGATTGGTGTTTCTCCAGCGCATTGGCAGCAAGGGATTTTTTAAGTGAGGGAGATGGAATCGATTTTGCCCAAGACTTAAGTGCTCTTTTGAGCCTTCTGAGTTTCTCTTCCCAGATGAAGGAGGGCGATCCAGTGACCGGGAGGGACCAAGTATCAGCAACAATCTTAAAAAATTCCGGTTGTCTGGCCCACAGCGAATTGAACCTGAATGGTATGGGCCCCAAGTTCCTATCGATAGCCATCTCAAGTAGAATGGGCTTGTGATCCGATCCTCCAAATGGAAGGATTTTGGATGTTAAATTCAGTCCGAGCAAGAGGAAAGTGTCCTGGACCAGAAACCGGTCGAGTCTGGTAGCAATATGCCCAGGCCCGATCCTTTTGTTATTCCAGGTATACTTTCCAGAGGGAGGTTTTACATCCATGAGATCCCATTCCAGAATGATCTCATCAACAGTTTCTCTAATGGGATCTCTGATCAAGGAGCCCCCTCTTTTTTCCTCTTGGCTGAGGGTGACATTGAGGTCCCCTGCGAGGATTACATTTCCTTGGAGATTTCTCTTTTCCTCTCGAAGAAGCCTCCAGCAAACCTTTTTTTCAGCATATGAGTTGGGTGCATAGATATTGAAAATTCTTACCAGGGTGTTCGTGTCCTTTTGCCTCAGCAGGGTGAGGATCCAACAAGAGTTGTACTTGATGTCAACAGCGTCGAATTTCTTTTCATCCCACAGCGTCCCAATGCCTCCGGATGCGCCTCTAGAGCTAATTGCAGCTTTACCTCTTTTTTTCCAAAATTTTGAAGTTACTTGGAGGAATGCGTCTTCCTCCATCTTGGTCTCCTGGATCAGAAGGATGTCCGGTTGATGTAATGACACAAGATCTGTCATTGCTTCTTCCTTGCGTGTGCTACCGAGACCTCTGCAGTTCCAGGAGAGGACCTTAATTACTTACTTTTGGTGTTTGATGGCATCCCTTTCTGGGCATGCCCTTGCTGGTGAGTATTTCTAGTGTTTTTCAGCAGGTTTTCCAGGGTTGGCTGGGAGCCTTGGAGCTTATCCTTATAGGTAGCTTTCTCCCTTACTTCTCTCTTGGATTTCCTTCCTTTGGTTTTCAATTGCCTTGGAGTAGTCATTTCTATTTCCCCCTCCTCCTCTTCTTCTTCTTCCGATTTAGAGTCTTCCTATGATCTTCACGGATTTCTTCCTACTTGAATCTCTATCATGCTGTCCTCTTGTTCCTGCATTTGATGGGCTAATAGGTCTGCTTCAGGTTCTTTACTATGTTCGTTGCTGGATTTCTCTTCCACTACTACGGGTTCCTCCCTTTCTTCACTAGTTTCTTTGGTCTTGGAGGTTTCAGGGGACCCTTCGAAGTGGATGATCTTAGCTTCTTTGATCCCTTCATCCATCTTTGGATCTGGGTGTTTTTTGGATTTGGTTCTGTTTACCTTTTGCCAACCCTCCCCCTTGTCCTGATGAATCTCGGGCTTTCTCGGGCAATTGCGGATGAAGTGCCCATATTCATGGCAGCCCCGGCACTTGAAGGGGAGCTGTTCGTAGTCGAGCCTTTGGTAATGAGTCCAGTTCCCCATAGTTAGTTTAATAGCTTCTGGAAGTCCTGCTTCTAGGTCCACCTCCACGCAGATCCGGGCGTAGGCGTAGTGATCCTTTGAACTAGCCATATCAATATATTTCCCAAGTACAGTCCCGATCGCGTGGAGAGATTTGGAGTTCCAGCAATGCATGGGAAGGTTAGGAAGTCTGACCCAGACTGGCACGGCCTTGGGGATGTTAGCCTTGGGATCGAAATCCGGGGTCCACCCATTGAGGTAGAGGCCTTGCGGTCCCATGAAGTAGGGCCCATTCCTGAAGATTAGATCTTTGTCTTCTTTTGTTTCGAAGTCAAAGAGGAAAAATCCCCTTCTGACAGAGTAGGATGTAACGTTTTTGGAGATGAGGGGTCTCCAGTTTCTTTGGACCCAGCTATCAGTTGTCTTTGGTGAAGGCCAGAGCCCCATGAATTTCCTGACCAAGGCTCGGTTTGCCAGGGAGAGAGCAACCCGCATAGTTTCTTCAGGTGGAAGGGCTACTTCCGGCACATCCTCTATTCTCTTGACAAACTTCGGTGGGTTTCTAGATCCCAATCTCCTGTTCTGAGGCTAGATTAGATTATCAAAGGCCTCAGATCTCGGGTCCGGAGGCACACCTCCCATCCCAGCCATCAGACCGGCCCTCAAGTCATTGGCAGTTACGATCAGCTATGAAATGCCCCGTAGACAGCCCTCTGGGCCCTACGAATCTCACACCACAGGTGACAGACAAACTCTCCGGTCCAGCACCTCGATCCCTACAAGAAATCCAGGCTCGATCTCAGCAAGCGATGGGGGATCCAGTCCAGCGATCACAGCTTGGGAAAGAACGCCTCCAGGAAAAATCGTGCATGCAGCGATCATCAAAAGCCACATATATTTTGACCAAAGTCCATCATTCCAAAATGTTCCATAGTTGTTAATAGTTTCTAATATCTATATTTTTAAACTTTGAATTTTTTATTTTCTGATTGGGCAAAAGTAGCTGACATCATCCTGGGTTTTCACTTCCCAAGGCACGGCGGTTGGGTGATCTTAGCATTGGGTGTTGTGGTAACGTTTGTCATCACTTTATTTGCAACTGCATTAAATTTTATCTTTTTTAAGATCAATTGTGTTATTGCCAATGAACTATTTGAAGGCCTTATTTGGCCTCTTTTTGAGGTCGTCTGACAAGCCTGCGCTGCATGGCCACTAGCCCAATCACCCGCACCCACTGCATGGAGGCCACATGTTTACTGCATGGAGGGAGCATGGAATGTTGCATGCCTCCTCCCCAAATGAAGTTAAGTGATAAAGAAATGAAGATGGACTAGATTTGGCAACTACAATATTTGGCCTCATTTTTGGTTGCCATTAAACGGCCAGCCCTTTGAATCACAGGGTATGTTCTCTGAATTTCCAACTTCCGGGTATGTACGTTGAGATATTTTTGTGGTTTCCATTGAACGACCAGTCCTCTGAATCACGGGGTAGGTTCTCTGAGTTTCTAGCTATAGGGTATGTAAGTCGATAAATCTCTCACCTGCTCTCATTGTCGTCTTTTCTAGATGCCAAAGCAAGGGGCTAGTCTAAATAATATTTCAAATTCGTTGATCGCGGTTGATTTATATTGGTGTTGGAACACTCTAGCTTGAGTTTGCAGATGGGAGATGTCGTTTCATCCTTTTGGTGTTGCTTCCAACCCATAATGCATTCCATGTCATAAAAGTAGGTGAGGAAAACGTACTCCTCGTTCATGTTATTGAATTCAATATATTTCAGACATATCGAGCAAGAGCTTGAATCTCATGTTTAAATTTTTTTGCATTCAATCTTAGAAAGGAATCGTCTTCCTCAAAGACCCTTTGAAGATCAATATTTGAGGCAACTTTATGCTCTTCTTGGAAACATAGACTTTTTTTGTCTTTCTATCAACTGCTTGCATTCATCCTTCTACAGATTGCAGAGGCATATTGCCTAAGGAGACGAATCCAATAGGTTGAGGAGAATGTTGATAACATTCCTTAGGTTGGATGCCCTTCACAAATTTGTGTGGAAAGTGGATTTGATTGACCAACTTTCCACAATACTTTGTCGTTAAAGATGAGGCGACCGTTACAAGTAATTTTATATAATATATATAGTTAATATCTATACTTGAAGAGGGATATCAATCAACTGATGAATTGGTTGCAGAGGATGGTTGGTCGAATCATGAATAAATGTAAGGAACACACATCAAATCTATGTCTTCAATAGTTTTTTGGGTTCATGTTGTGACTTTTGATAGCAATATACAAATGACCTACTGTGTTAGTTTTTATCGAATTTCAACAACCTAGTGCAAAATATTATAAGTTTGGTCTTGTAGTGTTGTCGTTTCTTGTTTTCAGCTCCATCCGCCCCAGGAAGGGAACATCTACTGCTATGGTGCATTTGTCATTCTCGTAATGCTCCAGAAACCATTGGTAATTTTAATATCCTTAACCTGCTCGACCAGGGGGATCACAACTTCGAAGTGGACCTACTTCATCAACGCTATTGTCTTGTACATATTTTTTGAAAGGATGCAATAAAGCCTTTATTTTCTTTGATAAAATAGCAACAAGAGAAGGGAGAGATGCTATGCGATAGGAAATGTGGGTGACCAATTCCTATTGTGATGCCTACATTATTTTCCATGTATCCTATGTATCCACTGTGTACCTTTTGCTCGTTGAATTGAGTATATATATATATATATATATATATATATATATATATATATATATAAATCCATTAAACTATGTAGCCATTTGTGTAAATAATTTAAGGGTATTATTATTCTCTTAAGTAGATACGTACCCATATAAATTAGGTCTTTTATGCGTGTATTTTTAGTAAGTAAGTGTATTCCCACAATGAATGAAGAAATATTTTTATCTGTAAAGGCAATTGACCCATTTTAGACTTTTGTGATTTATAATTTATCCTTAAAAAAGATGAAATTATGTAAGTTTTGGTGGAACAGTATACCGCCATAGAAAATGATGCATAAGTCATTCCATACAAACACTAGCAACTCCAAAATTATTTCTTTTTTGTTCACAAATTGCCTCCAAGATCCGACCTCCGATTTCTTTTTTGTTCATAATGAGTCCAAGATCCGACCTTTATTTTTATTGCCTCAGGGAGTCCAGCTTCAAGATCAACTTCAACACAAATTCTGGCGCAGGTGTATTGTCCCAGATTATCAGCTTTGTCAATGAAACGTCCGATTCCGTTCCCAATTCTCTGAAGTGATTCGTAGTCCCAGCAATGCACCGGAAGGTTAGGGAGCCTGACCCACACCGGCACTTCTTTGGGGAGATCGATCAAGGGATCGAAGTCTGGTGTCCATTTGTTCAGGTATAGGGCCATTTCTAAAAATTAAGTCTCGGTCTTCTTCTGAAATGAATTCAAAGATAAAGAACCCTTGCCCGACGGGTTAACAAGTCACTCCATGTTTCAGATTGGGCTTCCAATTTCTTTGTATCCATTCATCTGTAGTTTTGGTGGAGGGCCATAGGCCCATGAACTGACCCACGAGACCTCGTTTCGCCAATGCCAGAGCTATTTTCATTGGTTTTTCTTCAGGAAGGGCGATTTCTGGAATTTCCTCTAGCTTCTTGATGAATTTTGGGACCTCCAAAGGAGAGGCTTTCTTGCCTCTGCTGTAGAGCATCCTTCTAAAGGCATCCTCATCAGAATTGGACGGGGGGGGACCTCCCCTCCCCCAGGCGCTGCCATGCTTCTCCACCTAGCCTCAGCTACTCTCTCTCGCGCTCAGCTAACCCTAGCGCGCAGCCTCTCAATTCAATTGGGTGTATAAATACATTTTTATTTTATGGTGATATATTTTTATATATTTTTTAGTTTGAAAAGAAAATCAATTCAATTTTTTTATGCATTAAAAATTATAATTATTTATTTATTTTATATTAATATATTTTTAAGTTTGAAGGAAAATCATTTAAACATTTTTCATGCATTAATAATTATAATTATAAAGCTTATATTTTGATTGGTCCTATTCATTTTCAGGATGCTGGATTTGGGTCGGTAAACTTCTAGTTTATTATTTGATAGAGCATGCATCTTTGAGAATTTAGGTTTTTTAACAAATAGAGCCACCCAATGCAAGACTTTGGGTGGGTAAACTCTTCGTTTATTATTAGATAGAGCATGTCGCCTCTTTGAGAATCTGGGCTTTCTAACAAATAAAACCAAAATTAGCATGGTAACAAGTTCCTTTCAAGCCAAAATTAACATGGTAACAAGTTTTTTTCACTTTTATTTGTGTCGTTCAAAAACAATTTATAAATTATTTATCTAAGAGGTTCTTAACCAAGGCGAGAATATCAAAATGTTGCTTGCTAAAACAAACAAACAAAACAAAAAACCTTGCTTTAGCTATAAAGCATACTTGTTGTTTTCTACATAATTGGCAATTGAATAATGAATTGATGAATTGAACTTAACTAGAATCCAAATCTTATGAATGTTATTTGTTTTTCCAGGGTCAAGACTTTCAAAAGAAGAGCACCTAATTAAGAGTTTCTAAAGAAGAGCACCTAGTTATGCAATAAGATCCAATTCAAAACATTAAAGCAAAATTAATTGTCCTTGCACTTTCTGGGATAAATATGTGTGCCTTCATGTTTGCCACTGCCTTTACCTCTGTATTTTTATCTAGAATAGTTCTTTCAATGTGTCATGACTTCAAATGTGGAAAGTCATCTGCAATCGGTGGAACATCATTTGATTAGCCATCGATAACATAGTCTATATTCTCAGTTTTGGGACAAATAGTTCTATTATATTTGCAAAAGCATGTCTTCCTTCAATCAATAGTTCATAATTCATATTGAGTAGTTAATAGTGGTTTCTAGCTATTTATACAAAGTTAACTGTTTGTAGGCCAAATGCAATTACATAATTGAATAGGATTAGTTATAATATCATTGCATGATTGTTTGCAAATAAATGTTCTCCTTTCATAAAAAAATCATTGTTAATATTTCCTGCAATAATGATATTAGTTCAAACACTGAAAACAACAACTACTAACTACTAACTAGCCTGGTGGCAATGACAGGAACATTGGCACCACGTGGCTCTTGTTTAAAATCATTTTAATCAAATTATATTTAAGTATTTCAAAATCAATTAATTTGTAAATATCAAAATCCTAAAAAAATAACAAATATTTATATATTAAAAAAAATTAGTTATATATATTCTGTTACGGGACCAATAAGGGGGTGGGGTTACCCTTTCATTTATATCGTTGAACTGCTGCTGGATTATCTAGAATACACTTAGTTTGTCGAGTCTATTAGACCTTACCATAGAAGCACCAGATTAGTGTTTCTCCCTTATTTTCTCTCGTAAACCTAGGATGATTGGATTGAGTTCTGCCCCACCTCTTTTGAACCCAGGATTTAATCTCTGTTTAGTACTGCAATCAGACCTTATCACTCACTTACCATACCTTCTATGGAACAACATCATGAAGTCTTACAAGTTACCCAGTTACCAGTTTACTTCCTCAACAATATGGAAAGGAATAAAAGTCTTGAGCGACCATCTGATCCTTATAAAGTCTGGAAGAAAAGTAAGTTCTCAACCCTTAGTCAGGATAGCTTTTTATACTCTAAAGTACCCTCTGAAAGTCCAGTCAAAATGTTCATCCTTTACCTAGCATTAGTATTCAGACTCTCCCTCCACTCTCTTTCCAAATTAATGGGGGTGTGTCATCGTCTAGCTATCACGGAGTGAAGAAGCACTAGCAGGTTCAATTGTAAATTAAAGGGTTTAATTTTTAGGTGATCTCCCTGGTAAGGTGGAAAAGACGCAGTCAGTAGACCAAGATTTAAAAGTAGGACATCGTACAAACTGCTTTATGTACATTGTTGCATCTAGATGATGCCACTTTTTCTGGGCGTGACTTGAAGCAATGCTTACTTAGGATTTTTTATGAGTTATCTATAGAGTGATAGCCCCCACAAAAGCCATGAGTTGTGAAGCCTTTGAGTAGCAAACCACCGAGGCCCCCAGTTCTTTTACCAGTAAATTTTCTAGTTGATGGCTTAACGAATCAATCTAAGTGGCAGTGGCTTTCAAAATGCATTGTATAAAGAAAGCAAGTCTAAACAATGTCAAGATCAAGCAAGCTATTAGAATGAATGTTAGCTGAGTAAAGCCAACAAAGAATGAAAAGGAAACAAATAGAGGAATTCAACTTTGAGGTACAAACATGAGTGAGGAACTAATTTGAGGTAGGCGAGGCATAACAAATCATGTCCTGACCCATTGCAAAGTCTTTGAGGGCAAGAACAAGAGGCTCCTTTAGAGAACCACGGGCAAGCTGAAAGAATGTGGAGCTTTGTTAATGAAAAAGATAGACTCCATCTTAAGTAGAGACATCGTTGAAGATAAGAATGTTTAAGCCATAGAGAAATTGTAGAAGGAGTTGGTTGCAAAAGATGCAATCTTACCCAAGCTTCAAGAGGCACTGGATAAGATGAAGGAGGGATAAGAATCAATTGTGTCTCCTGTTTAATTGGCTAGCAGCAACTCACAATGACTCCTAGTTCATCCATCAGTGACCACCTAACCAAACTTGTAATATGTGTATAGGGCGGTATCCTCTTCCTTCTAGCTTACGTGTACAGTTTATTTCTAGGTTTACGTGTGGGGAAGTGGTAGAATGGGTGAAAAGCAAGAACAACATGAACTAAATAAAAGCAAGAAGAGTATGGGTTAATGGAAAGCAGCTGACTGAAAGTGTGAATTGGCACCTACCTACCTACCTACCTCCACA
>LPNX010004616.1:21214-101425 GCA_001517045.1 Pseudotsuga menziesii | reverse complement strand
TATGTATACATGTATACATATATGTATATATGTATACATGTATACATATATGTATATATGTATACATATATGTATGTATATGTACATATATGTCTATATATATAGACATATATATATTATATATATATGTCTATATATATATAGACATATATATATAATATATACATATATACATATGTATATATATATATGTATATATATGTATATGTCTATATATATATATAGACATATACATATAGACATATACATATATATATATATATATACACACACACACACACACACACACACACACATATATATATATATATATATGTATATGTATATATGTATACATATGTATATACATATATATGTATATATGTATATGTATATGTATATGTATATATATACATATACATATATAATTGATTTATATATTTATGATTAATATTATTTAACACCTATTAAATTATTTATTATTATTATTATAATGTTTGGTATCATGTATACATCATTGATTCATATATTTGTGAATAATTATTATTCATTCCATATTAAAATTATTATTATTATATTTCTAATTTTATAGAATTATTTATATTATATATTTGTGAATGAATATGATTATAACATATTAAATTTATTATCATTGTATTTAATTTATTATTGGTGTATTTGGTATCATCTATAGATTTTTTATTTCTAAATATATTTTTTCCTCAGAAAAAATCGTAATTTTATTTATGAAAGAACAAAATTACATTCACAGATGTATAAAAAAAAGGTAGATGAGTACCCCACACATTGTCAATAGAAAAAACAATTTAATGTTTCCATGGTATCACAAAAACTTTGAACAATTTTTTTTACAGACGGTAGAGTTTTCAGCAACTTGTCAAAATATTCTTTGTCAAAAAAGAAATACATATATCATACATCAAAAAATATATCCACAAGTAGTTTGTCAATTTCTGTCCAAAACAACAAGTGTGTGATCCTTGATGAACGGTCTATGAAAGTAACTATAGCTGCCAACCAGATCTTGTTCTAAGATCTTCCAACATCCAAACGGAAGCTGTGAGGCTTCCTTGGAAAGCCTATCAACCACCCCATTCCATTCCCTCTTTTTCATTTACTTATTCATCTTCTCGATGCATATGCACTTATCCTTCTTCCTCTGTCGTCACTTTGATTCATATATTTATAAATGAGTATTATTTAGTTTATATTAAATTTATTATTATTAAATTTTTATTTTTTATAATTATTTATTGAATCATTTAAGGTTATTTATTACAGTTTCTCTGCTAGACTTTATAATACCATCCATTTCTTCTCAACTCTATTATATATTAAAATTATTTATTATGACTATTTAAGCTATATATCACCTATTTTTAAACCAACAGCAAAAATATCATTAAAACCTACGATTGAGAATCCTAAATGACGCATTATGTACTACATATAGGCTCTCTTGTGAATTACCTTACAGGAGTTATCAAACAAATTAATTGCAACAAGAACAGAGTGCTAAGAGAGGTAGAATTCGAACCCTGATCTCTTTGGTCAAACCCTCATCCTTTTGATGGTCCTCATGGATGCAATTATGGGAGGGGATGCAGATTCCTCCCAAGAGGCTACATTCCATTCTTTCGTAAGCTCCCTGGAAAAAAACCCAGCAAACCCTCGATTTCAAAGTTTATTAAAATGATTTCAACCATCCTTGATATTGCTCTTCCCCAATCGATATCTTGGAAAAACACTCTTGCCTCATCAAAATGTGGGTTAATAACCCAATTCACAGGTCTTTGGTTATCTCCCCACTCCATGGAAAAATGGCTCACGAAAAATTGGATAAGGACAAATGAACTACTTCTTCTGTGATGGGGGATTCTATACCTTCCTCTTTGAATTTAGGGAAGACAATGACTTAATATTCAGGAACGAACCCTACTTCACAGATGCTAAGGATATATACTTGAAGAAATGGAGTATTGATTTTGAGCAAGAAATAGATGTTGCTTCACATGTCCTAGTTTGGGTTCATCTTCTGCACCTCCCTCTCCATTGTTGGGATGACAATTCACTAAAGGGCATTGGAGATGCCATAAAAAAATGAATTGAGAAATATGAACAAAAAGAAGGTATGTTAGTCTATGTTAGAACCTATGTAGAATCAACCTAAAAAAGGGGTTACCGGAAGTTATAAAGATCACCCTTGACAACTGGAGCCATCTTCAGAAGTTGTACTATGAGCAACCAACCTTCAAGTGTAAAACATGTCATGAATACAACCGATCAGCCAAATATTTTCCCAAGAACCCTCAAGACCCTCAAGAATATAGGAAAGGTCAATGACAAGCGGTGAAACATAAAATCGGAGATCACTCTTATTCTGCTCAAAAAAATCTCACGAATGTCCCCTCTATCCCCAATGTTTCCACTCTTTCTACCTTTGATCCTCTCAAACTTGAAACAACTAACAAATTTGAAGCCCTTTCTCTACTTGAGGATAGCTCCAACCCCATCAATTTCACAATCCTATCCTTGCTTATCCTTCATCCCCCTGATATGTCAGTTGTCCATATGCACAAAATGGTCCCAACCCTCTTAGAGCCCTTAGATCAGCCTCCTCCTTCTAGAGTTATCACTCGTCACAAAGCACATCTCTTAGATGAAGAAGAATCAAAAGAAGAAAAGCTCTACCAGAGGCAAGGTCAAAAACCATTGAAGGAAAAAAGGGAACAAGCAACTAACAAGGGAAAATGTCTAGGCTTGCAATATACGATAGAAAACTCTATAACACACAATCATAAGCATATAATATTGAAGGTCCCATTGTACTAAAAGAACTTGAATCAAGGAGGTTCTACCAAAACAACAAGGAAATAATGAAGATTATCTCCTGGAACTATAGAGGACTTGGGCACAAATAGAAAATAGAAGCAGTCAAGCATCTAGTGAGAACAAAGCGACCCATGTCCCTTTCCAAGAGACAAACCTCCAAGAAAAGGAAGCAGTAGAAACTGTAATTTTTTATTTATCCAAACACCGAAAGCAAGGAAATAGCATCAACGGGTGCATCTGGAGGTGTTTGTGTGACTTGTAATACATAAAGCATGAGATTGATTCATAGTTTGAAACCCTTCATTGGTTGTATGTGGAGCTTGAGGATAATCAAACAGGAAAGAGTCACAAGATTTTGAAACTATGTGCCAAGGTAGGCGGCAAGGAGAAAAAATTCCACTAAAGAGGACATGGAAGATAAGATGAATGAATGGGTCTTATTCAAAGTGAAACAAAAAATAGGAAGGTGCACCTAGTTAAACATAAGGAGGGAAAGTGGACATATAGTAATAAGACTTGGCCAATTTCTCACTAGTAGAATCTATTTAGAAGAATTGGATATTTTCTCAGATATAATTCCTTCTAGGTTTCAAACCATTGACCAATCTCTCTATCCTTGAGAGAAAAATAAAACTTTGGTCCTTTACCTTTCAAATTTAATCCCCTATGGCTCAAATTTGAGGAGGTTGTGGATTTAATAGAGGAAACATGGAAAGCAAAACTGATAGTGTCGCCTAGCTTCATTTGGTAATCCAAGTTAAGGATAGTCAAGGCATCTCTCAATGCCTAGGCTAAGATCCATTACAAGGAATCGGTAGACGAAAGGAAAGAGTGGCAAGATAAACTTCTTAACCTTTAAAAAAAATAGAGGAATAAGAAATAACAACTTACCTATAAGTTGAGGAAAAAGAAATTCACTAGAAGCTCCTCTCAATGACGAGGAATGAAGAGCACCCGTGAAGGCTCAAATCAAGGATTCTATGGCTCAAAGACAAGGATAATAACAAAATAGTATTCCACAAGCAATCAAAATCTAGAATAATAAGAAACGATGTTAGGGAAATACAGTCAAAATCTATAGAGAAAATAATTAGATATGAGGAGATAAAGGAGGAGGCTCTTCGGCATTTTCTAAATCTATACAATGAAGAAGAATAACCACATGTTATAGGTTATACCTCAAAAGGTCAATCTTGAAGACAATGAGGAGCTAAGTAATCCTATATCAGAAACATAAATAGAGGATGATATATGGAGTCTAGAGTCGAAAAAGGCGCGAATACCAGACAATTTCACAATAGCCTTCCACATGGTTTGTTGAAGCTTTATTCAACATCACTTCTACTAGATGGTCAAGTATGTTGAGTCAAAATAAGAAAATCGAGGGATGTACTAGTTCAATTTTTTTGGATTTAGTTCCTAAATAGAAGAACCCTATCAAGTTTTCAAGACTTAGACCTATTTCCTTATGTAGAGCCTCCTATTAAATAATATCAAAAGTGTTAGCTAATTGTTTACAGAATATTTTTCCTTTCATTGTCTCTAAAAATCAAGGAGGTTTTGTCCAAGGAAGGCAAATTGTGGATAACATTCCTCTATACCAATAAGTGATTCATTCAAGCAAAAGCAGGAAAGTGATGAAGGGTTTCATAATCAATATGGACATGACTAATTCCTTTGACATAGTAAGGCACTCCTTTCTGTTGTAGCTGCAACAATTTCCCCAAAAAAATTATTTTTAGGGGCCCCCCTTGTTTGTTTTAGCTTCAAACTGGCATAGGAATGTTTTATTTTTTCCAAGGTTTGATCTGGGCTCATAATTTTTCTGAAAAAACTTAGTCTTTTGCACATCCATATCGGATGTCTAGTTGACTAGTCTTCCAACGTTACAGAGGTACAGTGCACTAGTTTTTCGATGGGTTTTATCGGGAGCCTTCCGAGATCTAAGTTGCTGCATTGGGAGTGAGTTTGTCTATCCTCTCAGAGTTGGTTTGCCGAGGTTCTGACGTCTTAGTACAAAGTGGATCTGATGGATCGGATGTTCCTTCAGCTATCCTTTTTCGAGAACCGTTTAAGTAGGTAATCTCACGGTCGGGTTTGTGTTTCGGAACAAGCTGGAGTGTTAGTTTGTCTGCCGACCAACGTTACGAAGGCTTAGTTGCGAGCTGATCCAAAACTTAGTATTGTTCCCTCTGATACCGAAGGAGCTAGTGTCTCCGGCTTCCAGTGTTACTTTCCCGTCCGATGTACTGGTGATTAGAGTGAGTTGCAACCGACATTGCGGTTTTCCTTCAGAGTTAGTCTCATGACGAAGGTTATAAGGTTATCCCGTTGCGTTAGTTGTCCTTTGCCGGTCAAAGTTTATATAAGGCCCTTTGAGCCTGTGACCCGTCATTTTCACGTTGGTAGCCATCAGAATCGATTGCGCACAGCTGTCAAGTTTTGATACGTTCTCCTCTGCACTTGCGGAATATTTTCTCCTATCTAGGATGCTCGCATCCCCATTGACAGGTAGGATCCATTCACGATTTTGTTTTGCATGGTTTTGTCTTATGTTTGGATTCTTTTTATTGTTCAAACCGCCGGGGTGGATAGATTTAGGTTTTCCGCGGGAGGGTAGGGTTTTGCATTTTTGTGGTTTGCTTGCGGTAAATCTTCCTTTATTTTAAGTGTGGCTTGCTTATTTGTGAACGTTTTCATTATTGGTTGTTTAAGTTTCCACCCAAGCGTCTGCGCAGCCATGAGTGCGCTATCGACAGTTGTGTGGACGTTTAGGGCATGGTGCAGACGAGCGTTTCACCATCTGCACCATGTTGTTCTTGTTTGCTCCAGTCTTAGCCTAGGGTCAGATAGACATGTCTACTTTGACGAAAAGTTTCCATGGGATGCAGGAAGGTCGCACGGTCTGATAGGGGTTTGGGGATTTTTGTTGAAGCAAATGGTGGGGTGAGTTTTGCCTCAACCGAGGTGCCCATATAGAGTTTTGGGCAGGTTTGAAAGCATAAATTTTGTAGGGTTTCTTTGTTAAAATCCCTCATTCAGAAGGACTGTGGTTTTGGCATAATTTTCCAGCATGCATATCGAAGAGATGGTAATATTTGTATGTTTTCTTGTTTATCACTATACCAGTTGCTAGATATAGTTCGAATGAAACCATGTTGCATGACTGTTACATGTTGATTTCCAGCACAACAATATGCCAAGAAAACATAAGAAGAAATCCCAAGTGGCTGAAGAAGAACCTGAAGTAGAAGTGATAACCAAGGTAGAAGTCATTTATGAAGACACTAAAGCTACTAGTGGGGTTGAACCAGAATACAAATCGGGAGAAGTGTATAGAATGATTTCAATCCAAAGTGTCCCTGATGCTGGTTTTGAAGACATGCCAATATATGCTAACATTGAAAGGTCAGCCCTTATGAAAGTGGCTACTAGGCCTGAGCTTTTTCCATGCTTGGAAGTGATAGGTTGGATTCTACCCAGGGCAGATGTGACAAGGATGATCCAGGCGAATACCGAGAAGCAAGGCTATGCTACATACATCCCTGCTTATGTATCCATGGCATATAAGCTACCATCACCACAGACTTATCTAACTGAAGGTTGGTTAAAGGAGTTAGGTCTGGACTTGGTAGAGACAGTAAAGAAAATGATGATCCTGGGCAGAAATTTCAGGACAAGGCCTTCTGGAGAATATGAGACATCGACTCTCTGTACTCCATATAGATTCATTGTATTGATGCTGAATTTTTTTTTTGGAAGAGCTAATGGGAAAATTTTTAAGCTGGGTTGGATACCTATTATTTATTATGTTGCTACACAAGGGACTATTTTTAACTGGGCAAGCATAGTATCCAACAGCCTGTCAGCATGCATAAGCGCGGCATTGGGAAGAGTATCCCAAAAGAAGTTTGAATTTTACATGAGTTTTATTTTGATTGATTGCATTCCGTGCACTCAGCCTTTCCCTGCATTAAAGTGCCATTGGGATAAGGACCGAGATCCAGTGTATGCATCTTATAAATTGTTTTGGGCTCACAAATATTACAGCTATTATAGGGAGATCTGTGAGCATTTCATCATGCCTTTATCCACTTTGATTTTCTTGGTAGAATGCAATTGCATGTCAGAAGAAGCTTTCAAGGTCATGCAAGAATATGGAAGTTATTATCTAACAAAGGATGGTTTATATGTAAGAATGTATGGTGGTTCAAGGGCCCCTTCTCTGCTCTCGAGATATGCTACTGATTATGTACTCCATAAAGAAGCTGTTAGACAATTATATATTAATGGGGTAGGGAATTTCCTTTTTGAACAGAAAAAGGCAGTATATCCTGCAATGCCCTTTTTTGCTAGAAGTTACAAATTTTCAAGGGTGAAGAATGCAGTAGAATTTCACAAAGAATTGGAATACTTTCACTTCGGTGAAATGAACTTCCATAGAAATGATTCTGAGGACAAAGTAGCTAATTACTGTAAAGAAGCTAGAGTTCATTTTGAGTACACCGATTTTTGGGACAAAGATGAGGAGACTTTCCACAATGCTAAGAACATGATGGCCCTAAGAAAAAGGTTCAAGCAAAAGATAGCAACTGTGGGTGGTAAAGGCAAAGCTGCGGAGAAATTGAAAAGGAAAGAAGAAGAAGAAGCCAAGAAGAGAGAGGAAGAGGCTAACAGACTTGTACAGGAAGCAAAGAACTAGTTGAGAACAGAAGAAGAAGAAAAGAACCAAGCAGTTGAGGAAGCAGCTAAGAAGGTTGAAGAAGAAAAGAAAAGAAGAAGATGAAATCCGAAAAAAGTAGGTAGACAGTGAAGGGTTCAGATTAGAATGTGTCCAAAACGAGAAACAACAAACATAAAAGACACCTGAAGGGTCAAGAACAAAGACATTAGAAGGAAAAGACCCTACGGACCAAGAACAGGCTCAGTCTAATTGTAACCCATTAGAGCATGTTGTTCCTTCTAGTAGTACAGTAGGAGAAGGTTCAAGGTCAATTTCTGGAGTGGATTTAATTCCTTTCATGCCCACTGAAGGAAAAGAGGTGCCAGATTTTAATACTATCTTTTACGACAAGGAGAAAAAGAGAATTGTCAAAGAACCGAGAAGAAAGTGGACACTGTGGGTAAGCCTGGAATAATGGTGACTGATAAGACAGTGGTCCATGGTACACACAAGGATCCATGATTACTAGTGAGGGTTGTGGTAGCTCTAACCCTAGCCACTGAGGATAATGTGGATAGGATTATGACAGACCTAGAAGAGTCTCAGAAAAGGGTTGCACAACTGAAAGAGACTTTGAAGAAGGGAAGGAGCAAAGGCCATAATTTGAAAAGGAAGTATGAGGACATGATCAGTGAAATTGAGGTATCAAAAGATGAATGTCAAAATTTACAGGCAGATAAAGAAGCTTTGGAAATATCTGTAAGAAATATAGAAAGGAATGCCTAGGCCACCTCTGCAGAGTTTGAGGAGACCCAATAGAAATATCAGAGTTTGGAGGCTGAGAAAGATCATCTTCAGTTATCGGTTGAAGAATTGAATAAAGAAAAGAGCAGATTGGAAAGCAAAGTGACTGAGCTGGAAGTACAGAAGAATGATGCAAAAGGGAAGGCTAAGCTATATGAGACTCAGATAGCAGCCTTGGAGGATCAAAAGAATTTATTAGCAGCTTCACTGAAGTCAACTATGGAGTAGAAGGTTGATATTGAACCTTTAAAGAAGCATGCTCTTATACTTAGAAAGAAGATTCAATAAATACAACTACAGATAACGGAAGAAAGATTTAAAGTCCAACAAATAGACATCAGATTAGAAGAAATTGTAAATACAGCCTCATATTTTTTGGATAGAACCCAAGATATTTTGGAAACTCTGTGGGGAAGGATGACTTGGGTAGAAGCAAACAAAGATTCTCTCGCAGATATATCTGTCAAAGATCAAGAGACTATAAAGCAAGAATACGAGCTGATTGAGTTTTCCAGTAACGCAACAGAAGAATTAAAGAAGATAGTGATGAAAACAAAGAATGCATGTGCTGAATTTTGTAGGAGAGTGCTCCTAACTTATAATTGGTGTCAGATCTATGCGGAAAAAAGATTGGAAGTGTTGCCAGAGCATGAAATGTTTTTGAAACATTTGCAGGAAAGATGCAGTGAAGATGAACATGCCATCCAACAAGTCAAGGAGTTGGATGAAAAGATACTAAAGACTGAAATAGCACATGCAGCTGTGAGTATTCACTTATTGGGGGACCAGCTGTGCTTGATTCCTGCTAGGATAGTGGGTGTAAAGACCCAAGCTGCTCAGCACAAAATTACTATTAGATTTCTCAAACCTTCTGGTTTTGAGAATATAGCAGCCGAGGCAAATGCATGGAGAAAGTTCATGAACGAACAAGCTGGGCCCTCCTATTTCAATGTTTTGGAATGTTGACAAATAATGTAATATATTATATTTATCTTTTGTTCACAAGCTAAAAGACAATTTTTTGTAAAGGAAAGGTTTGGAAGCCCAAAAGGCAACAACGGGCAGCCCAAGAGTTTGTGCTTTTGTATAAGTATAGGCAAACTTTAGGTAGTAAAGGGCCTTTTTTCAGACTGTCCTTGTGCAAGATTATTGTAAGAAGAACTAACTCATCTTATAATAAAGAGTTATATTTTTTCAGATGGAGAAAGCATTGTGGAGTTTCAAATGTTTTTCATGGGCTAGTTGGATGTGAAATGTTTCTATTTCAGCTTGTTTCCATGAACTGTGAGATCGTTCTAACTTATGAATTCTTTCATGTTGTGAATGTGCTCCTGTTTATTTCTGTGAAATTTCCACAATCGTAGTTGAGTAATGAATGTTTTAATTAACAATGAGATATCTCTTTGTTCATACGTCTATTGATATTCATGTGTTCAGAAATGTTAACAGCTATCTATAATTTTCTTAATGCGTGTTATACAATACATTACTCGCCATTAATTACAGTATTGCTCCCTAGGGATAGGTTAGTTAGTCTTAGTTAGTTTTCTTTGTTTGTGATTTAGAAGTGAGAGAGGTAAGACAAGAGGTAAGAACCTGCGCATCACATTGTGACACTCCTCGTTATCTCTATCGTTTGCGTTTAGTTAGGCACTTGCACATCATACATAAATATAAAAAAAACTAAAAATACACATAAACGGTGGACCGACCCGCAACTGATAAAACATTTTAACAGTTACTTGACCTAAGGTAGTCGGACCGTAAACCGGACAGATTCCCCATACCAAAAAAAAACGAGCTAATTGGGAATGTTTATTGGGGAGAATCCCTATAGTTGTTACTTGCGATTTTCCAGGCCTCAACACTTTCATCTTAAGTTCCTAGTAAAATTTGACTTCTCAAGCAGTTTTGTTGACTTACTAAAATCCTGCATTAGTCAGCCTTGGATAGCTCCCCTTGTCAATGGGAGATCATATGGTTTTTTCAAAGCAAAATAAGAGTCCAACAAGGATGTCCCTTATCACCATTTATGTACATTTTGATGGTTGAATCCCTAAGCAGGATTTTAGAGAAAGAAAGACAAGTTGGTAACATTCCTGGAATCTCAATTACTAGAGCAATAAAAGAAGTTAAACATTTGTAGTTTGTTTATGACACCTTGTTGATGAGAAGAGATTCAACTGTAATAGCCTCTTATGTCAAGTCGTCCATATCAATCTTTACAAATTCCCTAGGAAGGAGTGTCAACAAAGGGAAAATTTGTCTTTATGGTTGGAATAAGTCATATGCCCTTATTCGAATTCAAGTTGAAATTATGGAATTCTCTTATGAAACAAGTTGCCCTTCTTTCAAATATATAGGGATTCCCATCCTGCTAGGAAATGCTAGAACTCTGGATTGGATTGAAGTTAAAGACAAATTCAGTAAAAAATTGAACCAATGGGGGGCCAGATAGCTCAACACAACATGAAGAATTGTCCTCATTAAGGTAGTTCTATCATCCTAATGTCTCTACAAATGATCTTCAATACTTGCCTTGGATAGACTCATTTTCCAAATAAGTCCAATGATCATAAAGTTTCTATAGTAGGGATGAATAGGAAAAGGGATGAGTAATAAATTCCACTTGTTCAATTGGAATATGGTCACTGCTTCTATGGAACAAGGAGGGTTAGGGAAAGATGATTAAGCTTTAATGAAAAAATCCATGGGAGAATTTGTTTTTATGGGGGCTCATATCTGAGGAGGCTACCTAGTGAAAAATTCATCAAGAAGAAATATATGCATTCCTCTATATTAAGATGCCTAGATCACCATGAAGAATATAATCAAGGCTCATTCATATGGGAATTGTGTTTTTTTTCTCTACCCTTGATTTAGGGTTCCAGTAGTTGGATACCAAGAAATGGGGAGCTCATTAATATTTGGAAAGACTTTATTGTAGGTGCCACCCACTTTTCTACAGTTATTGAATTATAGGATTTATAGAAGTGGATGGAAGAACATAGAATCTACACTCTGGAAGGCATATCCAAATGGGACAAGAACATAAAGGATTGGATAGAGTGGAAATTTGAAAACTTGCCAAGCCAATTAAAAGAACAATGGGATATCCTATGCTCCGATATGGCTAGGACAACTCCTATTCATAAAGATATTAAGGATTCTAGAGGATGGGACAAGAAATGTACCTCATACTCTGTCAAGGAAGGATATAAGAGCCTAATTGAGGAAAATATATTCCTCCCTAAATCAACAATGTGGAGGTAAATAGAAAAAAAAGTGAATCCCTTTCCAAGATAAAATTCTTTGGATGGTTAGCTACCAAAAAGAAGCTCCTCATAGTTGAAAATCTAAGGAAAAAAGGAATCTCTTGTCCATCTCAATGCCAACTTTGCAAAAAATAGAGGAATTTTGGAAACATCTATTCATGGAATGTGGTTCACTAGGTCTGTATGGTTGTTTATGATGGAAAATTTGAAAGTTTAAGTTGAGGAGATTAACAGAGTATATTTTTTTTCTCGACACAAAGTTTATCCCAATACCTTCAAGAACAAGCCTCTAATCAAGAGAATATGGAAGCCCCTCCCATATTATGCAAGTTGGAAGGTATGGCTGGCTAGAAATGAATAAATATTTGACAACATCTCTTTGACCCCTCAAAGAGTTTCCACCAAATATTGGGGGATTTATGTGAGAGTATATGCTCCAATGGCTTGGGATACTGAAATTTCTCTAAATTGGAATCATAATAAATACTATGGATAAAGGAAAGGCTGTGAACACCATTTGGAATAATGCATAAAACAAACATAAAATTAGATGTCCATTCCAAATGGAAGTTAAATATCCCAAAAGAACGGTTGGGCAAGTGGTTGGCGAGAAGACAACAATATACTCACTTCTTTGATTGAGTTCGAAGAGGTAATCCAAGGAAGGAAGGTACATGAAAGGAGGGAGGGGGGAAAGGGGGTACTCTGTGACCCTGAAGGAAATGAAGTGTTATCCTACACTTGGGGCATCGAACTCGCCTCCATTATATGTTTTTAAAAACTTGATTTACTTGTCGATTATCTTTTCAACCAAATATCTAAGTTGCTTAAATACATTAAACACATCCTTTTTTTCTTTTGAGAATATAGACCCACACCTTTCTAGAGTAATCATCTATAAATGTCATAGAATATTACGATCCTCCAAAATAAACTATAGGGGATTCCCCCCAAACATATGAATGAATACAATTGAGAATGTCTTTACTTGTTTGAATAATTGTATTAAACTTTTATCTACATTGCTTCTCAAAAACACAATTCTTGCATAAATTCAAATTCAAAGATTTTAAATTTGGAAGTAACTTATTGTTTATCAGAATCTCTAGCACTCTCTCACTCATATGGCTCAATTATTGATTCCATAAACAAGTATATTCATTTTTTTCATTGGGTTCCAGCCTAGTTCATTTATTTCAGTACTCCCTTCCAGCTTGTAAAGGTTCCCAATATTTGTAGCCTTCATTACCACCAAATGGGCTTAGAAACCTTCAATGCTCCACCTTAGCAAGTAAAATTTTAACCTTTAGATTCCAAAAGTCCCAAGGAAATTAAATTATTCTTGATTTATGGTACATGTATTAACACTATTAATGTCCTTACAATACCATTGTATATTTTAACCTTAATGCTCCCATTTCCAACAATCTCACGAGAAACATGATTTCCCATAAGTAAAATACTACCACCAATAGCCTAGTAAGAAGAATACCAACTCTTATGTGGAAAGATGTGGTGCAAAGCACCAAAATATAATTGCTAATAATATTTTGAGATACTACAAACAAAGAAAACTTCATCAAACATACTTCAACTTGTCTCAATCATATTTGCTTCCTTTGTTGATTCATCCTTCGATTCTTTTCTCTTTTGGCAATATTTCTTGAGATGCCATGATTTGATGTAGTATTAACTTTTTTTCTTACCTTTCTTGCCCGATTTTGACTTATCTCTTGATGTACCTCTCAAATTCGCCCTTATTTACAAGGATCGAACCCTATCCACCATTTCTTATGTTGTGGAGGTTTCTATGTTGGAATTCCTCTACAACTGTATCACAATCAAGAGTGTATGTCGTGCTAAAGATAATAGAAGTGACTAAGTGGTTCCAAGCTTCAGGAAATGAACACAGTAACATGACTTCCTTATATTATTCTTTGACTTTTTTATCCATACTAGTCAATTGGCACATAAGATCATTTAAAACATTATAATGGTCAACAATTTTGGTACCTTATTTCATTCATAAGCTCAATAATTGCCTCTTCAAATAGATTCAAATTTTCATAGATTTTGTCATGTAAAGGTTCTCCATTCTACTCCATAAGCCTATTGTTTTATTCATCTCTAACAATGTTGAAAATAACATCATCTTCTAAACAAAACTAAGTGGTGTTGAGAGCTCTTGTATCTAGATATTCCCAATCCTCGTAGTCACACCCACAGGTCTCTTTGTCTTTCCTTCCAGCACCTTGTGAATTCCTTGTTGCACCAAGAGATCACACATCTTGAGATTCCACAACACGAAGTTATTCTTTCCATTAAACTTCTCCACCTCAAACTTTTCACTCAAAATATCACTATCGAAACAAACACCAAACTCTGCAAGTCAACATCATTGGTATCCTCAGAGGTGATTTCAACAAACACCAAACTCATAAGTCACAAGTCGACTAAACTAGTATACTCAAAGGTAATTTAGTTTATTGCATAGGGTTTGCATGCATGTGATACCCCACACCCACTTCCATGGGAAGAATCCCATAAGTTTCCTTCAGTTAACAAGGGAAATGATGACAACATCCACACATAGGTTTCCCTTCACATGTAGATATGCTTCCACCATTCTTCTATGCATTGACGCAGTGGCAGGTGACCTCCACACTTGGGTGGCATCAATAGGAAGCCTCCATGTAAGGGCTCAATGGAATCTCTTCTTGTTTTTATCATTCTTTGGTGTATACCAACAAGTGTACATAATACACTCACTCATGACTACCTCGAAATCCTTAGCTAAACATTCTCGCTTTACCAAAGTATGGATCACCTACAATAAGGGTTGTGCTTTGACAAGTAGGTCTAGCCAAAATCCTCTCTATAAATTGAGACTCACTATTGTCATGGGTGTGCAATTTAGGTACCCCATAACACACCCTTCTGTAACATCAAAAACCAATTATAGGAACTCGCCAATGTGTATCCCAAAGATATACTTATTGTCCTAACTATCGCTCAATCTAGAATCCCCCAAAATGTTGGGAATGCTATACTCTTTGCATGTGGATCAACTCAAAAAAGTCGATAAATGATTAGTATTATTCGAATGGATTTGAAGACAATAGATGGTGGACAGTCTGGTTAGTCAACCGATCAGAATAGTGGTTGATGGGAAGTCCACGAAATGACTGGAAGCTCAATGAGAAATTGACCAAAGCTTATTTGTTCAATTAAATTGTAACAGAATAACCGAAAGTGGTTAGGAAGTTATGGATTGTCATTAATGAGTCGTTGTGTGTATTGCATATATAAATAAAATGTAATGGTTATGCGATATGTATTGTACAATAGTAGTAGTGTGTGGCATTATGTAATGAAGGGTGATTTGTGGTATAGCAAGTCACGATTGTAAACACCTGTTTTTGAGTGTGTGATTAATAGATGAGTGTAACCTCAGTTATTTGTTGGTTTTCCTCTAGGAGAGAGGTTTCTAGGGTAATTTTGTGTAATGTGTTTGATTGTTGTGTATGCCATCGTTAATGTATGTTGGTTTAACTATTTAAATCAGTTTACAAACCTGTTATAATCAATATTTAGATGGGGCACACCGTTGAGGGTTTAAGCTTGGTCCTGGATATATGGGAATACCTATTACTGTGGGAGTCTTACGGAAGCATTGGTTTACAGTTTAAATGGATAACACATTGGGGATAGAAATTGAAAAGTTTAATGGAAAAAAGTTTGAGCTTTGGAAGCTTAATACAAAGGATCTCCTTCTAGATTGAGAGCAATATATTGCATTCGATCTAACAACAACTTTGGCGGGTGTTGAAGGAATGCTAACAAAAGATTCACAAAAAGGAAAGGAGTACAATCTAACTTTGTTTAGAGAATTTTGTATTGTTGAATGTCTCAGAAGAAGACATTGCAAAGAAGCTATAAGAAAAGCTAGGAAACTCGTACAAGTAAAAATCTCTACTTAATAAGTTGTTTCTTTGGAAGAAGTTATATATTTTGAGGATGGGTGAAGGTGACTTGGTTACAGAGCACTTGAATGCATGCAACACTATTTTAAGTTAGTTGTTGTCCATGGATATTAAAATTAGTTAGAAGGAAAAATGCATCAATCTATTGTGTTGTTTGCCAGATTCCGGAGATATCTTGGTCGTTGCTATTGGAAGAAACAATACCACATCAAAGATCGATGATGTGGTCATGTCTTTGTTGTCATAACAAACGAGTCAAAATAACATGGAAGGTACAACCCATGACACCTTAATAGTACAAGGTAAACTATTAGATAGAGGAAAATAAAAAACCTACAGTAGAAGATCGAAGTTGAGGGGTAGATATAAGACTAGATCCCTTAGGACATTGACGAAAACTTACTAGCAATGTGGAAAAGTCAAGCATTATAAACGGGACTGCAAGTCAATGGGAGTCGAAAAAGGAAAAGGTTCTAAGGAAGGTTAGTTAAATGATGGTAAGTCTTCATAAGAAGAGAGGCGATTTGTATTTTTCCTCCTCAAATACATAGTTAGATCACAACTCTTGGTTGATCGACTCCGGTGCATCATATCATATGAAACCTCGTAGAAAGTGGTTTTGTGAGTATGAGAATATTGACGATAGTGATATTGTTACAACAATAAGTTAGTAAATAAATAGGTTATAACTATTAGTAATAGTAATTAATTATTAAATATAGTTATGAAGAGAAATGTATCTTCAATAGTTGATGGCCAAGCCATATTTAAGGCGCCCATATCCATTGTATTTTATCATCTATTAATTATTATACATTTTACATTTAATTATTTGAAGATGGAACATATTTCTCCCTAGACCTGGATACATGCTGGCTTAACTTGGATACGGGCTGGCATATTACACTCGGATACGATGTAACATTGGTATCAAAGCGAATCCGCTCCTTCAGAACTGAGCTCGCATTCAGCTCATCCACTCCTTCTTCTCCCCGCTACTCCATCACTGCTGCCAGTCTTTTCTCTAGGCACTCTCCCACCTTCTCTCGCTGCTCTCCACCCTCCTCGCTCCACATGTGCATCCTCTTATCCACCATCGAGCCACCACCTTCTCTTCTTTTTCTCCATCCACTTTGCTGCCCGTGCTCCCACCTGTAGCTTCCCCCCTTCCCTTTCACACTGCCTCCAGCATCCAATCTGTCTCAATTGCATACACACCTGCGCATCGCCTGCTCAGTCCTCCTCTCGATCCTCATTGGATGCTATGTCACCCTCCCAATCCATCCATCTACCAACCACACTACACCACCGTAGTTACTCACTCCCCCCATCATCTCCCATCTTCCCTTTCGCTCATCTCCACATCTGTGCATCCCCTTCTCCTGCGCACTGCCAGCATATCCTTCTACACCCTCCACAGCTTCCCACCCACCTACACATCCTCTAGCCCGCGCTCCCAATTAGCGCATGCCCTTCCTGTTGCATACTACCCCATCCTTTTGTTATGTGCCATATCCGCAACCGACATCTCCCTTCACCCTTGCGCGCCATTCCACGCTGCCTCCCTGCCATTGATGCTTCTTCCTCCCTCCACCTACGTGTCCAATATTCCCCACGCTCTCTACCCACCTCCCTTCTCCTACTCGCAGCTCCTTGCCAGTTGTCTTCCTCCCGCCTCCATCAAGCTCCTCCTTCACCCCCACGCTGCACACTCTAGAATTTCCCTCGCTAGTTCCATGCCATTACATTTCCCTTCATAAACCCTAATTCCACTCAAAACCAGAAAAAAATTATAAAATTATAATATTTCAAAGAATTCAAATATTTATTATTAATTTTAATATTATATTAATAATAATATTATTATAAAAATTAATATTATTATTATTAAATATAATAATAAATTTTTTATCTCTAAGCCCAAAAGTCCCTTGTACAAACATCCATGGCATCTTATAGTGACGAATTCATAAATTGCCTTGAGAAAATCCTTAAGGATATAGATGAAATAAAGAAATCTATTGACGAAACGTTTAAAGAAAATGAAGATGGATGTGAAAATCGCGTAGAACAAACCAACCAAGCTAATGTAAAAGATGAAGATACAATAGACTATTATGTCATTTTCGATGAGTGTAATGGCATCAATCAAGATATTGTGCAAGACAAAGATATAACATACCCTAGTAATGAAGAAAATGACAACGAAATATTTGACAAGGAGAAAGATTATCCTGACCAAGATTGTGATAAGAGACAAGCTAGTGTTACTAACAATAACAATGATCAATGCATTGACAATAATATCACAATAACAAATGCACGAAGGACTTATGTCATCATAAGGACTTCTATAAAGAACATCAAGGAAAGAAACTATAATATCTATCAGACACAAGATAAGACCGGTGTTCTTATGAGCATTAGAAGCACAAAAATCCCGTTCAAAGGAACTAACACAAAATGTGTTGGGAATAACAAAACAAAACTAGTTAAGGTCGTCATGTATGTGGAGTATGTTTAATTGATGACAAACATTGTTAAAAGAAGCAATCACACAAGTGGAAAAAACGTAAACAAAACTTCACCAAGTTCATACTTAATGCAAATACTAAGAAAAAATAATTAAAATGAAGCAATGGTTGTAATCAAAATCGCATCTCTCAAGTCATTAGTGCGACATAGAGCCAGAATAAAATACGACATGAGAAAAATCAGCTTTGAGGACCAAAATTTCCCAAGGGGAAGGCAATGTTACAACAATAAATTTGTAAATAAATAGGTTATAACTATTAGTAATAGTAATTAATTATTAAATATAGTTATGAAGAGAAATGTCTCTTGAATAGTTGATGGCAAAGCCATATTTAAGGCGGCCATATCCATTGTATTTTATCATCTAATAGTTATTATACCTTTTACATTTAATTATTTGAAGATGGAACATGTTCCTCCCTAGACCTGGATACAGGCTGGATTAACCCGGATACGAGCTGGCATATTACACTCGGATATGGTGTAACAGGTATACTACTGGGAGATGACTCACCAACCATGATATTTGGACGAGGTAGAGGTCAACTAAAACTGAAAGACGTAAGAATAGGAACACTTCCAAGAGTGTTTCATATCCTGAGTTTGGCTTGAAACCTGACCTCGATAAGTAAGATGGGTAATGTAGGTGTGTAGTCTATATTCGATAAATATGCATGCAAGATGGTGTGAGGAGTGATGATATTGATGAGGACTAGAACCCTATACAAATTATTGGGAAGAATAAACACCAACGAAAGTTCTAATGTGTTGGGTATTGATTTTGACGAGATATATTATTGTCTAGTTGGCTCAACTATGTTGTGGCATAGAGGATGGGACATGTAGGTGAGAAAGGTATTCATGCTATGAAAAATAAAGGTATGGCCAAAGGTCTCCTTAATTTCTCTAAAGAAATCAACTTCTATGAACATTGTATTTATTGTAAACAGAGTCATGTAAGGTTCTTATCTGATGCTACTAGGGATAAGGGAATACTAGAGTTAAAACATAATGATGTATTTGGACTTGTGTTGGTCCCTTCACTAGGGGGGATCTCAATATTACATTTCTTTCATAGACAATTTCTCTAGAATGGCATGGTTGTATTTTTCGAGGAAGAAATATGAGGTTTTTGAATTTTTTAAAGAGTTCAAAGCTCTTGTGGAGAATCATACTAGTAAGAAGGAGAATTTTGTGGAAAAGCGTTTGAACAATAGACAACACAATATAGCATGAAAAAATAGAACTCCATAAGCCTCGACGAAATGAAGTTGATGAAAGAATGAACAAAATGATGACGGAGAAAGTGAGGAGCATGCTTAATGGTGCAAGGGTCACAAAATAATTATGGGCAGAGGAAGTTGAAATGACATGTTACTAGCTGAATAGGTCATCGTTGATGACTCTGGTTGACTATACTCCATATGAGGCATGTGATGGTAAGAAACCCTCTCTTACACATCTAAGAGTATTTGGGTGTGAATCCTTTGTGCATATTCCAAAGGAGGAAAGAACCAAACTCATTGCAATTCAAAGAAATGCATCTTCATGGGATACAAGGATGGAGTGAAAGAGTATAAGTTGGGGAACCCAAAGACGTGAAGAAAGTTTATAGTTGAGATGTGATATTTAGAGAAATTGGAGGAACTTCTAGGAATGAAAAGGATAAATGATAGAAGTAACAAGAAAAGTAAGACTTTGAAATGAACAACGAAAGTATGGATTTAGGTGAGTTGATTAAATATGACAAAGAGGTTGGACAATAGACTCTATATGCCAGGAGGTCTGGTCGAGCAAGGAAACAACCAAACAGGTATAGTCCACCCAAATTTAGCTCTACTTTTGCATTATATCCCATAGAAGATGATCCCGAGTTGGTACCGGAAGCAATCGAATCGACAAAAGGAAAACTCTGGAAAAGGGGCATGGTAGAGGAAATGGAGTCCTTGAAGAAGAATGAAACATGGGATATAGTCGCATTAGTAAATGGAAGGAAAATCATTGGCAGTAAGTTAGTATTCAAGAAAATATTGAATGCAACGGGTCAAGTCAAGAAGTACAAGGATTGATTGGTAACGAAAGGATACTCCCAAGTTGATGGTGTCAACTTCAGTGATATTTTCTCACTTGTTACCAAGCTAACTTCCATAAAGGTACTAATGTATTTAGCTACAACATTTGATCTTGATATAGAAAATATGGTTGTAAAGACATAATTTCTTCATGGTGATCTTGAAGAATAAATATATATGAAGCATCCTGAAGGTTTTACAATGGAAGGTGAAAAAGATCTTGTTTGTAAGCTCAAGAAGTCTCTCTACAGTTTAAAATAATCATTCAGGATGTGGTATTAGAAGTTTGACATGTATATACAACAAATGGGATTTGTAAGAAGTCAGGATGATCATTGTGTGTACTGGAAGAAAGTCAGTGGTAATTTAATATGTGTAGTTTTGTATGTCAAGCATATGTTGTTGGTTGAGAACAACATGGATATGATAAATGAGGTGAAACTATAGTTACCCTCCAAGTTCAACAAGAAGGATCTTGGAGCAACAAATTTCATTCTTGGAATTGGAATAGTAAGAGATTGAGCATGTAGAGGGCCTTGGTTAAATCAAAGGAAATATGTTGAGACAACCATGAAACATTTCAACATGTAAGAGTATAATATCCCGAAGGTAAGCCCCAAACACTAGTATGTGTGATTATGTTGCTTTGTTGAGTTGGCACTTGGTGCCAGGACCATGGACACCTGATGAGATGGATTTTATTTTAATTGTTTAATATCCCTTATATGATATCAGATCAAAATATCAATTCTACTATTGATATAATTAAATTGTTAAATTAAAACTTTACAATAATACCAATCATTTCTTTATGCCGGGAAAATATATGCAGTATTGACAAATATGGGAATGGCAGTGGGATAATGGAAGAAAAAAAGACATATTTGGATACTATAGAGTTCAAATCCCTAAGCACCTGTCTATTGGGTCCTTTTAGGTTTTGAGAATCAGTTATGCTGAAGTCTACTCCCATGCTTCTAGGTGTCCCAACTGGTGCAAACTAAGGTTGAATAATCATATCCAATAAACCAATGCTTATGGAATGATATGATAATTTATCAGTCATGTGTTATGAAGAAAATAACATTTTTATAGGTTTAGAACATATATGAAACAACTTGAGGAAGTTTGGGGTGTTTTGAGCAAAAACTAGGATTTCAGCCCAGGGAAAACCTGCATAGAATAGGATATCCAAAAATAGTACAAATCCAATGAATTATTAACATGTAAGTTATTTTGGGTAGTGGGGTGAATTAAAAACCTATAGAATCTTATAGAGCGTCATTTGAGTTTAAATATCTTCCATAATGCTAAAAACTGTAAAACTAGTCGAAATTGACTAGTCAATGAGAAAGGGTATGAAAATAATGATAAATTTTGTATCATACTTTGATAATACCTTAAAATAATTATATAAATAGATTTATATGTCATATTTTATGCATCATATCATTCATATACTCTTTTCATGGTCATTACATCATATTTAATGCCTCAAACTGACAAAAAGATCCATTAAATGGGTATTAAAAGACTCATCTCATCAAATTTCAGCATGATGGCTCTCTTGGACAGAATTATTACTGTATTAAGGATATAAGACCAGAATCATGGAGCTGATAATATCAAAAGGAGTATGGAAGGCCTAATCTCCTCGAAAGGTGTCCAAAAATTAGCATTGGAGGCCTGGAACTAGTACCTCACATCGGTCTGAGAGCATTGGTGAAGTTTCCTTCACTAGAGATCGATTTCAATGGATGAATAAATTCTATCATATCTTGAGCTGAATATTATAGGGATTCTCCTTGGCTCATTGTAACCTGCACTAAATATTGGAAGGGGAGAGAAGAGGGGAATGGAGACTTAGAGCGCATCACCCAAGGGAACTGAGGCTAATCACTCTGTATGGAAGCCTAGATTCACTCAACACCAAAATATTCATCAACCAAAACTAAATAATGGAGTTGGAAATACCCTTAAGTATACCTTGGGTAACTTGTTGAGCAATTCCTTCACCTATTGAGCAATTTGCCACTTGCTAAACCCTAACCCTATTCCAATGGTGAGCCCTCCTTGAGGAAAATAGTAAGTATGAGTCATGTATGATGTTTCCCTGGTTGTTACCTTCAATCCAAGGTGGAAATTGTGCCCCCCTTTGAGTGAAAGTTTCCTTATTGGAATTGGAGATGTTTCCCTGCAATTAAGTTCTCATCAAAATAGAAATTGTGCCCTCTTTTGGGCCCAAAGTTGCCTGCTTTTACACTAACTGCTTTTCCTGCACTTTTTTCTTTTATAATTCTTGGCTTTTCTTTGCTTTTGGTTAGTTTTCATCTTTTTCTGACTATTTTCTTTTTCCATCTTTCTTGATAGTTTCTATTTTTCATCTTAGGCAAGTTGATCTGCCTAGTCTGCTCCCCCCCTGACATGGCAACTCATTTCCACATGTATTATTGCATATTAATTAAATAATGACATAAAATAATCCAGAATGACATAAAATAAGTAAGAAATACACAAAATTCCCTAGGTAAATTAATTAATGCAACTTTTGAGCCCCTAGGTGTTTAGCAAGGTCAACACTTTTGATGTTCATCAAGGAGGGGACATGATGGTCCTCCCCTCCCAACTCTGCTAGTCCCCGAGCAGAAACAATCCAGGGTGGTGCAAAATTTTCTCATCCTCCCAAGTGGCATCTTTACTGGGAAACCCTTTCCACTGCACCAGATATTCTTTAATGGTTATGTTCCTCAACCTTATTTCTCTGATCGAAAAAACTTTATTTGACACTAAGACAAAATGGCCTTCATCATCAAGTGGTGGAAGCTCTTCTAATACAACTATAAGTTGGCCTACTACATTTTTAAAGCAAGATACATGAAATACATTGTGGATCTCGCTCTCTGGTAGTAGCTCCAACTCATAAGCCATTTCTCCAATATTCCTTATAATTTTGTAAGGCCCATAGAACCATGGTTGGATTTCTCAGTTCCATTTGTCTTCAAATATTACTGTCTGAAAAGTTGCACCCTTAAGTAGACTAAGTCTCCTTCTTGGAAGACTCTACCAATCCGGTGCTTGTCAACATTCATTTTCTGCTAGTTTTGTGCAACCTGCAAATTTTCTTTGAGTTCCCTTAGTATGTCTTAGTTCTCGTAAAGCCAATATTTGGATTTTTGGGATATATTGTCCCCAAGCATTAGATATGCAAAGGATGGGGCCTCATACCCATACAAATCCATGCATGGAGTCATCCTAATGGAGAGGTGAAAATTGGTGTTATAGCAGAACTCTCCCAGGTGGAGCCATGTGTCATGTCCCCATCCCAATGAGACTACTAGTTAGAAATGTTTCACCCACCTACTAGTTCCCTAGGATGGGGAGGAGGCATTAAATATTGAAATAAGGGAGATATGGTACCTAAGAGAATATTATTTTGTAATTTACACATTAAACTGGGTCATACAAATAATAAATATGGAGAAAATAAAGTGGCATTGCTTCATGAGGACGTTTGGAGGTTTATGGAGACCTTGGGTGGCTATATTCTTCCTTACAAATGTAATGACTTAACCCCAAATTCAAAATTATGAGTAATGGAACATTCTTGGAAGGTGAATAGGTGTCAAGTAACATATCATGATCCCAAGCATTTGAATAGGTGAAGAGGAGTAACTCCCCATGGAAGAGGAAGAGGCTAGGAAGAAACTAGGTGCCACTTGGAGAGAGATTCCCTACATTTTATGACAACAATGATGGAATATTTTATGACAAGTCATACTTGATTGCTGACCTATGAAAATATGACATGTCAAGGCTAAAAATATCCTTTAAGAGGGTTCACTTGGGGTTTGGTGGAAGCAATTCGAATTTGGAGGAAGATGAAGGGTTGAGGAGAAGGACAAGTGTCATGGAGGTTGCTAAACATCAAGGATGAGTTGGAGGAAGTATATGGGAGTGAATTATAACTTGGAGGAACTTAGGAGGGTTATACAAATATTTCATGAGGAATTATAATGTATTTTGATCATTTGAGAATTTTCCTTTGACATTTTGGAAAGCACTAGCTTGTCCATTGCACAGTCAGTGCTCACATGCCCTGTTAGTGAGACAATTTCAAGAGAGTGAGATTCTCATCCAAGTTGGATGTTGAAGAGGCCACCCTGAAATCTCACGTGAATATTAATTGATTGTTTTTATTTATTAAAGGAGGCTGCTACTGTTCGTGACCCATCTTTCTTCCCATTCTCTCATTCCCTACTTCAATATTTCCATATTTCTCTATGATGGTCCACTTGTATGAATGGTGGTTGCGCCTTGTTGATTTCAGTTAATCCCCAAGCATGGGTGAATGATTTATGTCTCTGTAATATGTATACCATCCTATTTTTAAGTTTAAATTAGCATAAATTAATATGAAAATGTCCGCATTTCCAAGCTATGGTGTGACTAGTTTCCATGTGTTGGTTTCCCATTTCAATGGAGTTGTATATATTATTTGTGTTGTGGCTTGGATATGATGTTATATGTTGTTGGTGAGATATTTATATTCTTTTAATTTCCTACATTCCATATTCCATGTTCCGGACCATTCTATGTACAATTTATGAGCCAAAGTTAAGCTTTTACATGTCATTTCCCTTAAGCAAATATCATTGGATTTATGCATTCGAATATGAAGCTTTGCATATATGTTATAGAACTCATAACCACATATAATTATATTAAATGAAGTAAAATATCATCCCCCATACTCTGTTTGAAAATTTGGTAGGGTCTCATAGGACCCATTTCTTGTTACACCCTAGGGGGAATTGCACCACAAATTGCTAGTAAATTTATCATTTTTTCCAATGTCCCCAAATCGAGTTACAGATGTATATAACCTATTATAAAGTGACCAAAGAGTCCATTTAGTGGTCCTAAGACTCACTATATCAATCCCTACCAAATTTGATACCCTCTTATTCCATTGGAATCCCCTAGAGTCAAGACTAGTCAAGACAGATTTTCCGCAAATTCTGCCTTTGTTGGGAATTTTTGAATTGGGTCATTACACCATGTGGCCCAAGATTTTTTTTTGTCCTATGAATTAGTTGCAGAGGTATACTTCAATACATTGATTCACTCTCTCACTTTGACCATAAGTCTAAGGGTAATATCTTGTGCTCAAATTCAAATTTGTTCCCTCTAGTTTGAAAGGGTTTTCCAAAAAGCATTGGTGAACTTGTTGTCTGGGTCACTGATTATGGTTTTTGGAAAACCATGCAGTATGAAAACATCCATGAAGAATAATGCAACAACTTCACTATATGATATAGTGGAGGTGATTGCAAAGAAATGTGCAAATTCGGTCAACCTGTAAACCACCACATATATGCTATATTTTCCTCAGACCTTCGGCAGCTCGTTGATGAAATACATGGAGACACTTTCCCATTTATGTTCTGGAATAGGGGGAGGTTGGAGGAGTCCAACAGGGGGTTTGTTCTCCACTTTTTTCTGTTGGCATGCAATACACTCCCTCACATGTCTAAGAACATATTCTTTGAGGCCCTTATAGGTGAACCTCTCTCTTACCTTCCAGTAAGTCTTCAGAAATCTAGGGTGGCCAGCCATTGGTGCATTATGTGTAGCTTCTGCGATCCTCTTCTTTAGTTTTGATTCAAGTACTAAGAAGATCCTATCCTTGTATTAGATGAGATCATCATGTACTTTGTATGCTTCATTTTGTATTATCCCATTCAAAATCCCACATACATGTTAGGATTATTAATCCTCTCTTAACCATACTGTCTATTAGATTATTTAGCCTAACTTAGGAACTTGAATTAATTATTTGGGTCCACTAGTACAATTGGGTCCACTTGGCCTAATGGGGCCACATGTACTAGTCACTGGAGTGTAGGGAACACTGCTAGAGGTTAACTGCCACTTACTGCATGTGCGTGCATCAATTTGGGCACCTCATAGACAAATCCCTACATTTTAGGATCCACTGGGAGTCTCGGCACCAACCTACTTCAGTTAGTTGGAGTTAGTACTAGTTAGTCTCAGTTAGCCCCCAGTTACTTTCAGTTAGTTCAGAATCAGTTAGCTAGCGCAAGCTTTGCATGGATAATGCATGGCTACATGTGGAGTAGGCACCTTTTCCCACCTACCACACTTAGTTGCACTAAGTTAACTAGCTGTCATTGATTGTTTGAGTTGTTGGACATCTGGGAGTTGATCTGTTGGACTCCGACATTGATTGAGACACAATGAGTTAGATGGTTAGTTAGCTACAGTCATATCCAGTGTATAGATTCAAATTTCATGTCATGCATTCGAATTATTTTCCTATGTAAACTATTGTAACACCGGATTTTATTATTGTGAATGATACTGTAAATTCTTGAGCAATACTTGTCTGTTTCCTGTGTGGTTTGTTTTGTTCAGTTTGTATCTTCATTCTCCATTTGCTGCAAACATTATTAGAAATATTTGCTTGAATATCTAAATGGAATTCAAATTCTAATATGGTATTAGAGCCTTATGAATATGAGAAATATTGGCTAAATGACGGTGATAGAGCTTATGAAGCAATATGTGGGAATTTTTCTCGAAGCTTGCTTATAGACCTTATTTAGTTTGCAGAATACCCAAAGGATCTTTGGATAGAACTGGATAGAATATTTGGGAAGCACAATGAGGATTGTTATAACAATATGGGGAGCACATTCATAACCACAAGATTTCTTTTCTCAAAATTATCGGCCTCTACTCTCTCTAATGAAGTTCTTCAAGATGAAGAAGAAGCAGAATCTTCCTCACAGTCAATTCGAATTGAAGAAAGTCTCATTGGAGTGACTCATTGTCCTACTACTCCAGAAGTGTATGAGATCTATGATATCTCATCTCCTCACATGGATGATCCAAAATAAGACATTCAAATCTCTATTATTGAAGAAAATCTCTCCTTCCATTCTATGCAAAAATTCTCTAGTGATTATTCTATTATAAATTATGTGCATAGTTTATCGGTGATTGCTCCAGGAAAGGGAGAGGGATTTGATTTATCTGTCTCTAATGATGTTACTGGTGTGCAGATAATTAATTCTTTGCATATTTTGGAAATAATTTCAGATTGTAGGAGTGATCTAAACACTCTCATTGATCTTGAGCTTCCAACAAATTCCTACATGATTGCATGCACCGATACTCAAGGTTTTGAAGAAGGGGAAAACTATGCATCTACCATCTCGGTGGAGCACACTCTTGGATCTGATATGGAATTTATTGAATCTGATATGATATTATTTGGATCTGATCTGATATTACTTGGTTCTAGGGTTCAATAAATTTTAGTACCGCTTGTAGCTGTTCCCATCAATTTTGGTATGAAGAAACAAGTACCAAAAAATCTCTCTCAAAATATCTGCTGGGGATTTGATGTCAGTTTTCTCTCATGAGTTTTCTGATATTATATTTTGTAAATATTTGGATATTTTGGAATAATTTCAGGTTGTAGGAGTGATCCATTCACTCTCATTGATCTTGAGCTTCCAACAAATTTCTACATGATTGCATGCATCGATATTCAGAATTTTGAAAAAGGAGAAAATTGTGCATCTACCATCTCTGTGGAGCAAAATATTGGATCTGATATGAACTTTATTGGATCTAATATGATATTATTTGGATCTGATCTGGTATTACTTGGTTCAATATTTCATGTTCATGAGCCTTCAGTACTGCTTGTAGCTATTCTCATCAATTTTGGTGTGAAGAAACAAGTACCGCAAGTCTCCTTCAAAATTGTTGTTGGGGATTTGATTTCATTCAACACTTTTGGATCTGATATGGAATTATTTTAATCTGATATGATATTATTTAGATATTATATGATATTACTTGGTTCAATATTTCAGGTTCATGAGTTTTCAATACTGCTTGTAGCTGGTTTCATCAAATTTGGTGTGACAAATCAAGTACCACAAGTCTCCTTCAAAATTGATGTTGGGGATTTGATTTCACTTCACAGTTTTGGATCTGATATGAACCTTTTTGGATCTGATTTATTTTATGATCTGATAATAAGTGGTTTAGGTTTTAATATTCAAGATCTTTTAGTATTGCTTGTAACTGGTTGCATCAATTTTGGTGTGACAAATCAAGCACCACAAGTATACTTCAATTTTGTTGTTGAGGATTCGATGTTAGTTTTCTCTAATGAGATTTATGATATTATATGTTGTGAATTATTGGATATTTCTGAATTTATATCATATTATGGAGGTCAAGCATTCGCTCTCCACAGTCCCAGGGCTTCTCTACCTTTGGTCACATGCTCATCTCCTCACAAAACTAGTAAAGAGGAAGACATTATGCATCCACCTGGACACTTGCTCCTAACACTTGGGGCTGATTTTACCACTCATTGTTTACTGTTCAAGCCTAACATATATCATATTCTTGGGCGTTCCTCACATGGTTCGAATTCTCAAGAACTTTTGCTCTCTCTTCAGATGATTTCAGCTGCTCTACATGGGTCTAGTTTTCACTGTGCAACTGTTTATATTTCTGATTCAGTTGAGTGTATTGTTCTTCTTCCAAAGAGGAATATTCCTCCATACATAATTACCTTGTTTGGATTCATGGGTTCACCTGCACAGAACCAAGATACTGCTGCTGCATAGTGTTGCAAATAGTAGCAAAGATTTTCACAAGTTTTTTCAAAATTTGTATTCCTGCTTATTTTGAGGGTTTTTTTTTCCATGAGGTTTTCCCCTATTTCCTCGGTTGTATTAAGAAACATTCTATCTTTTAGATTGTATTTGGGTGACCTATGGTCTTGTTACCAGGACCCACATTTGTCCAATTTAGGATTCAAGGTGGGGGTTGTTAGGATTATTAATCCTCCCTTGACCATATTGTCTATTATATCATTTAGCCTAACTTAGGAACCTTAATTAATTATTTGGGTCCACTTGGCCTAATGGGGCCAAATGTACCAGTCACTGGATTGTGGGGAACACTACTAGAGGTTAAATACCATTTAATTCATGTGCATGCATTAGTTTGGGCGCCTCCTAGACCAACCCCTACATTTTAGGAGCCACTAGGACTCTCAACACCAACCTACTTCAGTTAGTTGGAGTTAGTACCAGTTAGTCTCAGTTAACCCCCAGTTACTTTCAGTTAGTTCACAATCAGTTAGCTAGCACAAGATTTGTATGGATAATGCATGGCTTCATGTGGAGTAGGTGCATTTTCCCACCTACCACACTAAGTTGCACTGAGTTAACTAGTTGTCACTCTATGTACATTCTGAGTGTCTCATCCTTCTTCTTCACTAGAATCACCGAAGAAGCAAAGGAAATGGAACTTGTTCTGATGAGAAACAACTCAAGGAGTTATTTGATGGTCTTCTCAATCTCATACTTGAATTTTTTTGGATGCTTGTAGGGTGGGATTTTATGGGAATTGTTCCAACTTCCAGTTCAATTCTATGCCCAATTCCACGGTCTGGTGGCCTACCATGTGGGAGGTTTTCAAAAAACCCCTTATTCTTGTGCAACAACTTTTTTTATCTCTTTGGATTGATAGGAAACATTGATTGAAGTTCCCTCAGTGGTAATGCAACATTCAACAACCCGTTCAATGTCACCTTGCTTAGGAATGGATCTCATACTATTTGCAAAAATTAGTTGGCTTGCATAGGTATTCATACCCTCCAAAACTACTGGTTTCCATTCTACATATTTGAAGCTCATTTGGGGTATTTTGTAATTCATGGAATCTTCCCCAATGGAGCACAACCAGTGTACTCCCAACATCATGTTGGTGTCTACAACATTGAAAACATAAAAGTTGTCTTTCGTAGTGTACTCTCCCAGATTCACTTGTAGGTTGGGAATCCACCGGTTGCATTCCATGGTATTGTTGCATGGAATTACCATTGCGAACCCTTCAAAGGATTCATTTGGTAGATTTCTTTTGTCTAGCAGGGATGCATCAATAAAGTTATGGGTGGCACCCCCATTAGCAAGGATTGTAATTATTTGGCCTTGCAATACCCCTTTCAGCCTCAATGTATGGAAACGGGTCACTCCATTAAGTACTGCAATTTTGTTGTTGGGTTGAGTGGAATGATCCTCTTCATTTGTTTCATATCCTACATATGAAAGTTTAGCTTCTTCCACCATATCCTCTTCACTTTCGTAGAACACTTCAATGTAGTGTGCCTTCCCCTTGACACACTTGTGGCATGGGACCCAAGGTTCTTGGCATAAAAAGCATAGATTTTTCCTCCTCAACTCATCCTGATCTTTGTAGGAGTAATCCATCTTGCCAGGGGCAGGAAAGTTCCTCACCTGAGGTATTTGATTCTGAAATTTATGAGGCATGGAGGTTTTGGGAGGATGCTTGGTCCTCAGAATTAAATCTTGCAGATCTGTAGTTCTACTCACCGCTTCTTATAGAGTTGTGGATCGGTAAGCTTTCACCAACCCTTTCAAAGGTTTTTCTAATCCTTCTGTAAAAAAAAGTATCAACCTATCCTCTAATATATCAGTGACCATCATAGCCACTCTTTGGAATTTATATATGTAGGATTTAGGAGTTCCCACTTGTTTGACATGTTCCAATACGTAGAAAGAGATATCAGGATCTCTCTGGTCAAACCTTTCTGCCAACCTCCTAGTGAATTCCTCATAGGTAACTACTTGATCATGGCCCAAGATATGCATTCCATGAAACCACCGGTAATTTGGCTCCGCATCAAGATGTAGGGCTTCCATCTTTATGGCATCCCTCTCAGTCATAGGATTTAGTTGGAAGTAGGTGTCCAATTTATGAATACAAGAAGTTACTGTGCACTTTGGAGTGCCATGAAGAAGGGCAGGGTGATCTTTCCAATGGCATGTATTAGCTCAAAATTCTGATTTGGAAGCCTATGAAATCCTCTAATATTCCCTCTATACTGATTTTCATAAAAATATCTGAATGGCAGAACCCTTCTGCAACTCTTCACTTAAGGTTTGATAGGCAACATATTTCTCCTCCCATGAAGCAACTGATTCAATTTGCACTTCAAGGTCTTCTTTTGGATACTCCATCAACATGGGAATGTTTGTTCAAGGATAAAACTTAGATTCATATTTAAACTCAAGAGGCCTATTATGAGGCCCTGTCTTAGAGAAGATAGATCCACCCATGATCTTCCTCTCTTTAGGATGGGAGCCAATGCTGCTCCCTTCTCCATCTTTAGCACCTAATTGCTTAGCTAAGCACTCTCTAGTATATTGATCAGACTAAATGATATTAGCTGAAATGTCTTGCATCCATTTTGACATACTTATCACAAAAATTCTGAACTCATCCTTCTCATCCATCTCTCCGTGGAATCTCCCTTCCACAGAGTCAACTTGCTCTTCTTCAGAGGCCTTCTTTCTAGATTAGGAGTTGAATTTAGGACTCATTAATGATTATCAAGATCAGGTATGGAGTACCATGCTATGATACCAATGTAATATCCCTGATTTAATATCATAACAAAATATTAACTCTATTTCCGATATAATAAAAATGTGAAATTAAAACTTTACAATAATACCATGAGGCAAAATATAGGTGGTATTAACAAATCTGGGAATGACAGTGGGATAATGGAAGAAACCAAAAGCAAAATTTGGACATAGAGATTTCAAATCCCTAAGAACTTGGTTGTTTTGTCCTTTTAGTTTTTGAGCATAAGTTATATTGAAGTCTACTCCCATGCTTCTGACTGTCCCAACCGGTGCAAACTAAGATTGAAAAATCACCTCCAATCAACCAAGTATTATGGAATGATCAGATAATTTATCAGTAATGTATTAGGTATAAAATAACATTTTCAGAGGCTTAGAACAGATATCAAACAATTTGAGGAAGTTTGGGGTGTTATGAGCATAAACTCGGATTTTGGCACAGGGAAAACCTGGGCAGAATCGGCTATCCAAACACATTATGAACCAAAATAATTATTAATATGTAAGTTAGGTTGGGTATTGGGATTAATTAAAAACCCACATAAACTTACATAACATCATTTGATTTTACAGATCTTCCATAATGCTAAAAACTGTAAAACTAATCGAAATTAACTAGTCAATGAGCATGGGTATGAAAATAATGATAAATTTCATATCGGACTTTGATCATACCTGCAACTAATGATCTAAAAATATTTATAAATCATATGTTATGCATCAGATCATTCATATACTCTTTTCATGGTCATTACATCATATTTAATGCATCAAACTGACAAAAATACCCATTAAATGGGTAGTAAAAGACTCCTCTCATGAAATTTCAGCATGATGGTTCTCTTAGACAAAATGCTTATTGTAGTTTAGAGATAATAGCAGAATTTTGGAATTGATAATATCAGAAGGAGAATGGAAGTACTAATCTCCTCAAAGGTGTCCAAAACTTAGCATTGGAGGCCTGGAACTAGAACCTGACACCGGTCTGAGAGCATAGGTGAAGTTTCCTTCATTGGAGCTCAAATTCAATGGCTGAATAGTTTGTATCAGAGCTTGAGCTAAATATTAGAGGGATTCTCCTTGGCTCACTATAACACGCGCTAAATATTCAAATGGGAGAGAAGATAGGGGAATCGAGACTTGGGGCGTATCACCTAAGCGAACTCAAGCCCATCACTCAGTATGGAAGCCTAGCTTCACTCAACACCAAAATATTCATCAACCAAAGCTAAATAATGGAGTTGGAAATACCCTTAAGTACATATTGGGTGACTTGATGAGAAAGTCCTTCACCTGGTTAATAAGTTTCCACTTGATAAACCCTAACCCTAATCCAATGGTGCACCCTCCTTGAGGAGAATAATAAGAATGAGTCATGTATGATGTTTCCCTGTTTGTTACCTTAAACCCAAAGTGGAAATTGCGCCCCCCTTTGAGTGAAATTTGCCTAATTGAAATTGGAGATGTTTCCCTGCAATTAAATTCTCATCAAAATAGACACAATGCCCACCTTTGGGCCTAAAGTTGCATGATTTTTCCCTAATTTCTTTTCCTCCACTTTTTTTCTTTTGCAACTACTCACTTTTCTTTGCTTTTGGTCAGTTTCCATCTTTTCTTGATTGTTTTCTTTTGCCAGCTTTCTTGATAGTTTATATTTGTCATCTTTATCTTAGGCAAGTTGACTTGCCTAATGCACCCCCCTTGACACGACAACTCATTTCCACATGTATTATTTCATATAAATTAAATAATGACATAAAATCATCAAGAATTGGAAACCAACTTAGTACATGCTATTGTTCAGGATATTACACCCTTGTAACCTAGGGTCTGGGGTTACCAACTTACTACTAACTTGCAGGCAATCGAATTTTTACAGATAATGGAAAGAGAATAGGAAGAAAATCTTGACTTACCCGATTAACGATGATTTATCCAAGCTTGATCTTCTCTCGGTCCACTTCTTTCCAAAGCTTCTAGGGATGCACCTCCCCACTTGCAAAGAGAAAATCCTTCAAGTAATATCTCATGCATATATATATTATAGGTTAGATGAAAAGCATATGGATAATATAATCAAACATATTCATTAAACCAACATACATGAAATAAACACAATACAAGATTGGAAGAATAATTCTCTTTATTAACAAGTGGTGAATAAGATAAGAGTACAACCCAGCTTCTGACACAAGGACTCCTCTGCAACCAAAGGACTTTGAGTTTTGCTGCTCTAAGATTCTGAAGATATACCACTAGCATAACTTTGCTCTCCAAAATTGATTCATTATCCCCCACCCCAAGGCCTCTATTTATACTTTGGGAAATAGAGTGGTTTCGAAGGTTGGGATGGTTGAGATGGTTGGGATAGTTATGGATCAGGACCCAACTAATCTCATCTAATATCGATTTATATTTTTTAATATCTAATTAAGATATATGCAGGTATTAATAAAGGAAACTCACGTATGATACGCATGTTTCTCAAAGGGAACTTGTGTATGCAAGTATACGCAGGTTGCAATGCAAAAACTCACGTATGACATGCGAGTTGCAATGCTTATAGTCCCGTATGCAACCCAAAACTCATAATAAAAATATATAAGGCTGGTTTGAGGATAATGCATCAAAGGTCATGCCCATTTATAGTGTTTTGGACACTTCAATCCAAATATGTCCTTTTGTGTACCAACATGAGGAATGCCGACACTCAAACAGAGAAGTGCCATTTTGGTTGATAACAGATGCCCCCTAGTGTGTGAGGTCAGAGGGAAGCGATGGAAAAAATACATTATAATCATTATCTTGGAGAACTCAGAAGTCCAAGGAAACAGAGGAAGTACCTAAAACAAATACATATTAATGTCATATACAAAATCATATCTGAGGATGCTATGTTCAATATACTGGAACACTAGCTCCTTTACAATATTTGATTACATCATATGATACGGGTACAAGACCATGTATATTACAGAGGTGGATTGAAGCCACAATATACAATGATGAGTCTTTAAAAATATGAAAGCTGTGTAGGTGAACACAACAAAATATTTCGCAACTTAGGTTATGAACCTAAGGTCTTCGTCAAAATCCAAAGGAACTAGTAAAATCTAGGCCATGTGAATAGATGTGTTGAAATCAAACATGGAAAGGATTCAACAGATTGTCCATCAATAGATGAAACTGACAACTGAAGCAAAGGAGTTCACCAATGATGAAAGTGAATCCTAAGGTACCATCGTCAAAACTCTAGGTATTCATCTTTAGGAAATGCTGATGAGAAATCATGTTGTGATGAGGAAGGAAATAGATCCTCCAATGGATCACAAGAGTGACTAGGAACTAGATAAGGGAAGGTAGACACAAATAATAGTCAGATAGGATAATGACGAAATCATGATAATAAGCAGAAACATGGATAAATCCTTGAACAGTGAGCATGACATAGAGATGACCCAAGACAACTTTTAACTTTGTAGATAGGACAACTAGAGTTATTTGTCATGTAGGAGACATGATCAAATTCCCCATACAACTCGAAGTGATAGTTGAAACCAAACGTGTACACTGAGACATGAGTATCAGAAAGTTCAGAAAGTGATATGTTCAAGGAGGACATGGTGCCACCGACTGTAACCCACAAATAAAACTTCTTTCTTATCTTTCCTGTTAAATTTTAACGAGACCATGAAAGTCAACTAAGGTATCTCTTCATTTTTGACAAGCTTGAAGAGAAGAGGGAATAATGCTTGATAATGCTACTTATTCATGGATTTTATGAGCTCGAACTAGTACATGCTCGTGTGGTGTTTTCATGCTTAGAGAGTCTGAAAACTCCAAAGAAGACTCTAGGGGGGTCCTTTTTCCTCCAATTTAGTCTCTTGAAGCCGAAAAAGTATAAAACATACCTCAGAAGAACTCTCTTAACTTCCGAAGAATAAAAGGAGAACGTTTTTCGTACTTAATCAGGGAGGTCCGAAAAAGGTTAAATTACCACCTACCCAACGCTCCTTCAAGAGCAGCATATAGCTTGAGTTTTACGAGTGTGAAGGAAAGCAAGATCACTCGGAAAGATCCATTTGATTACGAGGAATGGGGCTTACAAAAATAAACTCGATGCTTTGTTCTTGGAGTTTAATGAGCATGCCAAAGATATAAAGTACACTCAGAATCTTTTTCATGTTTAGGTCCAGAGCATGAAAAAGAGAAAACTAAGATCATACAGGGTGTTCCTTTTTCGTAAGTTTAGTCCCTCAGGTTCGGAAAAGCGATAAACCTATGTCTGAGAATACTCTTCTCAATTCCGTAGAAAAGAGAGTGATCCTTTCTCATATTATTCCACATGGTCCGAGAAAGAGATAACCTACCACCAATGTGGATGCCCATTCATATATTCTTAATGAGCCTAAATAGACAAGTTTAATTGTCAGTCAAGTCTATTTTGAGGAGTTATACCTGGGCCTAAAGAAACTCCATAAAGTCGGGGAGCCTTCTAAAAGGGATAGCTTGTAAAAAGAGACCAAAATGAGGCTCAATTTGGCATGAAAAATAGCTAAGAAGGCTCCCCCAACCCTACGATAGATGCGACTTGAGTACCAAAAGACAATCAATGCGTTCTATACTAAGGTACTCATGGAAGGAAAGCCCTATTCACGGAAGAACAATGGTATAGACAAGGTACTAAATGGTTAAATACCATAGTTCGTGGTCAAAGTAGTGATTCTAGGGTTAAGGAGGATTAGGTATAAATGCAAAAATGCACGTAAACGATAAAAAATCTACCCTATATGAGTGAAAAACAACTTTGAGTAACCTAGGACCTGTTTCATTAGGAAAACATGACATGGTAAAAGTTTGATTTTGATAAAAATTAAAAACTACAGGTAAAAAACCCACTTTTTGAAATTATTTCTATAAATAGTGCAAAAATAGAAATCAAAATCACCATTTAACATTTTTACCTAATATAGACAAGTTTTACCTCTGCCTTCAATTGCTCGGTGTGGACAAACTAGTGAACGACTTTCAAATCCGCAAGTGTCGAGTAAATCGACTCTTCATGCTCTTTCATTTCATCCAAACAAATTTTTAATTTTATGTAAAATTTTGATGTTTTAAGCCGATTTTAGGGAGGTTGCGTTGTATACATGGGTATGCAACATAGACAGTCGCGTACATGCATTTTATACTCGACTTTCCCGAAAGCAACTCACGTATGATATGTGACATGCCCAAAGGACAGTCACGTATACTGCGCGACAGAGGAAAATAATATTTAGGGCCAAAATCAAAGTTTTTTGAATGATTTTAATGTTTGAAAATGTCTTTATTAATAGGCTAAAACATGGTGTTGGAGTGGAGGGAGAGGGAACATGAAACCATGGACCAAGATGAACTTCAAAATTCCCCCACGGTGCATGCATTATGGCAAAGTGGGTTGCTAAAGTTCTTGTGTACCTCACCTATGCGATCTAATGTCCGTTTACTGGAATTTTTTATCAACTACTGGGATCATGATCTAGGTGCATTTGACCTACAAGGTGAGATTTTAGAAATTTCACTAGAAGACATCTATTTTATATTGGGTTTGTCATGACGGGGAGATCCTGTCGACTTGGAAGGTACCGGCAGGGGCGGTGACCTTCCAAGTGTTCAGAACTACATGGACACTTACTATGCGCTTGGCACTCGAAAAAGGGGAACTTTCATCCCTATTGCACATATTCGTAGGTTACCATTACATGTGATGGTAAGCACAGTAGTAAGGCTTGCAGTATCACCATCACTTCATCTTGCAACTCAAAACCAAATGAGAATTGTAGTGGATTGTCTACAGGGGGATTTATTTGACTGTTGTTCGAGAGTGATCCCAATAATGAAGAAGCAACTCTCTGACTGCAAGAGAGGCAGACGGAAGAACTTTGGTTATTCTAGTATATTAGTGGCCTTTTTCTTTGAGAGACTGTATGGTTTGAGCCCTACATTTCCTCTATTAGCTCTCTCTCCCCATTAGCCTAGACTGAGTAGGTGGGGAGAAATCTTCCTCCGCTAGGGCGGTGGTGGATCGGTTCAGAGTGTTTACAATGATGACTTCTACCTATTGTGCGAGTGACAACTACCAACACTAAAGCAGTTTCCATATGCTGGGATGGATTTCTGGGGTGACAATGATCTTGTCCTCCCTCCTGGAGGAGCATGGGGAGCGTCAGGTATTTTGATGTTTCAAGTTTTTAAATTTTTATGAATTTTTAATCATTAAGATATACACATATGTATACAAGTTTTTAATCCTGTAAATGTTTAAAATGCAGATATTGGACCAGTCCGCCCTGTTGGGCATCCTCGTATGTATGTGTGACCAGTGGCAAATGAGGATCATGGTTTGATTAGGGTTCTTGAGGGGAAGCTAGCTAGGATTACCCAAAGAGTACCTACTTTACGTATTGAGCATATCCCTGCCATTATGCAGGAACTAGTGGTTGGTATCTCACCTATCTGGATACGCCTTATGAGAAGGGTAGCCAGAGCAGTGCTTGTTTACATAGATGTCGTTGAGGATGCTGCAACTGAACAAGTTGAAGAATCCTGAGATCATGATGACCAGGATGAGCAGGGTGACTAGGGCGGTCAGGATGACCAGGGTGGTCAGGACGACCAGGGTGGTCAAGATTAGACCTAGGGGCATTTTATGGATTATGATCCAATTTTTGTATATTTTTTGTATATATATGTTTTGTTGTTTTATTTACATGTGTTTTTACAATGTATCTGTTGTGTACTTTTATGAAATATCTGTTAAGTGCCAATCCAAGATATAGTTCACATATGCATCAGTTAATGAATTTTGATTTCTTGGAATATGATTAAATGTAATAAAATCAAAATTTATTTCCAATAACATAACTTGCATCAACTTATGCAATAAAATAGGGTTATGCACCTGATAAGCTTGATCAAGCTGGGAAACCACCAGTTGAGAGTCAAGTCTGAATTCCAGCTGGGTGATGCCACATGACAAGGCATCCCATAAAAGTTCAATGACAGCCCTGTATTCAGCCACATTATTGGTAGCAGGACCTAGGGAAGTGCCTCCAAAGGCAACTAGTTGTCCTGAGGGTGAGTAAACAACCCATGCGGCTGAAGTCATGTTGCAAGTGCGATGACAAGTGCCATTTGCAAAACCTACAAACCATTCATAAGACATTTGTAACAACCAACATATGATATAAGAACACAAATTGGCAAACTATTGTACATAAATTTATATACAATAAAAATACAAGAAAAAGTGCTAGGCCTAAGCATAGTACTTCTTCAAGTAGAGCCCATTTCTATGCTCGGATAGGTTATTCCCCTCAAAATAAGTTAATTCATATGCACCTTTCTTCAGAAATTTTGACACGACATAGGGTCCTAACCACATAGACCTGAATTTCCCTACCCCCAGGGGTTCTTTATCCTGGTCCCAGAGCAAGACAAGTTCCCCTTCAGAAAAAATCCTAGGTTTGACCAATTTATCGTATTGATTTTTCACCCTATTTTTATGAGTCTCGTTTGCAGTCAACGCATCCCTATGCTGCTCATCTAAATGTTCTAAGAGTAACAAACATTCTTCAAGCTCAGTCGTATCGGGTAACACAAGAATGGAAATTTTTAATGACAAGATTTTGCATTCCACCAGGGTTACTGCTTCCACCTCGTGAACGAGTTGGAAAGGAGAAAACCCAATGACAGTTTTCACATTGGTTCAGTAAGCCCAAAGCGCAGGATACAACATGATGTGCCAATTTGACCTAGTTGCGTTAATGGTACGCTTGAGAATAGTCTTTAAGGTCTTATTTACTGCCTCGACTTGACCGTTCGCCTACGGGTAGAAAGAAGACGAATTTTCTTGTTTAAACCCTAGCATAGTGGTCAATTCAATCATCATGTTGTTTTGGACATGACTTCCATGGTCAGTGACAATCTCTTTAGGAATACTGAAACATGCGATAATTTGGTTGAAAACGAAAAAATCTGTAGTTTCCCCATAAGCCTTATAGGTGGGCATTGCCTCTACCCACTTGGTGAAGTAATCTATAGCGATAATGATGTATTTATGCCCCTCGACAAAAATAGGGTAGCACGTCATGTAATCTATCCCCCACTTGGTGAAGGGGCCCACTGAGATGAGGGGAAATAACAGAGTAGGATGTGACTGCATCTTTTTGGTGTAAAGTTGACAAGGATGACAATGGTTCATGGCTTCCACACAATCTTTAAAGATCGTGGGCTAGAAATAACCGGCACGTAAAATCTTCTGGGTCGTTGCTAACCCAGATAAATGACCCCCACACGCTCCACTATGGGCATCATTTAGGACAATATTAGACTCTTCGTGGGTAAGACATCGATGCAAAATAGAGTCTACCCCTCTACGATGTAAAGTATCTCCAATAATAAGGTAGTTTTTTGCATGTAAGCGTAATTTTCATTGTTCTTCCCACGAAAAGGTTGCAGCATACTTCAGAGTCTGGAGATAAACAAGTATATCTCTGTACCAAGGGTCGGAGGTGGAAATAAAAAATATGTGCTCATCTGGGAATGAGTCTTCTTCAATGGATACATCTTCTTCAAGAGGAAATTATGCAATGAGCTCTGCAAAAAATAAGGATTTTTTAGATTTGGTAGATTGAAAATCTAAGTTAAACTCTTGGAGAATGACTATCCATTTGTTGAATTTTCCTCCAACTATCCATCGGGACAAAACATACTAGAAAGGATTAACATCACCACTAATGTCCTAGTCCTGAGTAAGATGTAGTGACGCAACCTCTGAATAGCATACACAGCTGCTAATGCCAACTTTTTGATGTGGGAATACCTCAGTTCAGGGTCAGCTAAGGCACGACTAAGATAGTAGACGACATGCTCTTGGAGCTTATCATCCTCCTAGACTAGTACAACCCCTATGGTTGACTCGGATGAGGCCAGATACAATTTAAAATATCGAGAGTAATTTGGCAGACGCAATAAAGGTGTCGACAACAACGCTTTCTTTAATTCATCGAACGTAAGTTGTGCAGTTTCATCCCATACAAATGGGGTGTCCTGGTTCAACAGGCGCATGAAACCTTTAGTGATCTTGGCATAATTCACGATAAAATGTCGGAGAAAATTGAAATTCCCTTGTAGGCTTTGAAGCTACCTGACAGAACGAGGAAGAGGCATATTTAGTATGGCCTCGACTTTCAAAGGATCCACCTGAATACCTTTGTTAGAAACAATGAACCCAAGAAGCCTACTTGAATCGACATAGAAAACACATTTGTGGGGATTCAATCGTATTTTATAATGTATGCATATTTCAAAAATTAAATGCAAGTGATCTGGGTGATCAATCCTCTTTCAAGAATGTGCTGGCAGATCATCTAGGTAGGGTTTGATAATAGACTTGATGTCATGAAAGGAAAAATTCATTGCCTGCTGAAAGGTAGCCCCTACATTTTTCAATCCAAAAGGAATTTTCTTGTACGCAAATGTACCCCGAGGACAAATGAAAGCTGTTTTATGTTGGTCTTCTAATTTGATTTGAATCTGATTATGCCCGAAGAATCCATCCATAAACGAAAAGACTTCACTTCCCGTACAAGCATCGATGATTTGATCGATGAATGGTGTGGGGTAGTTATCCTTAGGACATGCTTTGTTTAAATCGCGAAAGTCAATACAGACACGTATCGTCCCTTGCTTTTTATCGACAAGAACATGGTTGGATACCCATTCTGTCAAAGCTATCGAGTAAATGAAATCGACTTTCAGTAGTTTTTCAACTTCAACCTTAACAGCTGCCGCTTTATGCAGATTAATAGGTCTAAGTTTTTGTCGAATTGGTTTGGCATCAGGATAGGTTTGAATTTCATGTTCGACTATTGATGGATGTATGCTTGACATATCCTCATATGACAAGGAAAACACGTTGCGAAATTCCTTAAATAAGGCTGTATAGATAGAAATCTCGTCCGGAGATTAGTTTGCACTGATATATACATTTTCCACAACGTTTGGGTTTGCAGAGATGTTGACAGGAATAGTAACGAAAATGTTTTCCATATACCCCTTGACAAATATTCCCTCCCTTGGTAAGGGATTGATTGGTATATCAGCATCCCCTGCCAGTCTCATATGGAACTCCTGATTTTCAATCTTGCTTAATTCTGGAAGAAAGTAGGATCAATAATTAATATCTTCACAGATATTATCTTTTCCACACATAGTTTCCAAAATAGCTTCGTCAAATGGCAAAACCATGTCTAAGCAGTCTTCAGTATGCAAAGAGTTCTCTGCCCAAGCAGGCAGATAGGCTTCTTCCGGCTCCTCTGATACTATGAGAGGAACCAAAATGGGATCAAGAGCAGTATGAATGATATCTTGATAAGCTACTTTCTCTGTTGATAAGGGAACTTCAGGTTCATGATAGGAAGGAAGAACCCAAGGGTCTGTTCTATCGACAACCGTTGCAATAGACATCGCTACACTAGTAGAACCTAAGTAATTAATAGGAGCTAGAAAATCGAATGTGCTCATCAATGATGAATACATTCCAGCCCCTAAGATCTCTGAAGCAGGTTTAACATTATCAACCAATGGAACGGTGGACTCATTAGTTTCCATGCGGCCCTTCTGAGTAAAACTGAGTTGGTCTACAGTAACCAACTTCCCTTCGTGCGGAAACACTACTACCCGAAGAATGACCGATGCAATGGCAGACATGGCATAACTCCAACTTCTCCTTAGAAGCAAGTTATAATCCAATGGAACATCAATCACCTCTACCTAAACAGACATTGCATTCCCTGCCAACTTTAAAGCAAGTTATAATCCAATGGAACATCAATCACCTCTACCTCAACAGACATTGCCTTCCTTGCCAACTTTATCTCGAAAGCTGGTAGGATACTATGTGGATGAAATGACCTTCCGTTGAAAGCAGTAAGTAGGGTGTTCGATGGAACTAGCTCTAGAGATCCAAGAGCCTTCCAGCAAGACAAGGATATGACACATGTGGAAGTGCCCTCATAGACAACTTCCCTTCCAATGGTTTTTCCGCCATGGATGACATCTATCGATAAAGCCACATGATACGGTAGGCAAATTTTGACATCAAACATATTAAATTTCGCCATGAGGCTCAATGAATCCATACTACATAAGGCTTCTAAGAGTGCATCTCGTTGGGCGGAACAACTCTGTAACACCTCTAAAGCCGACATCATGCAAGGGGTTTGGGCTAAATATTCAACTATAGAGCAATTGGCTGTAGCCCTAGCATTAGGATTGTGCAATGTTTTCTTGAAGACACCTTTTGGCATATTAGGCATAGTTTCAGTAGGTTTTTCAATTGTGAGAGGGTTAGAAGTTTCACCTATAGACTTACTCTTCTCTGAAGTCTTTGTCTCATATTTCTTGTTCCTAGTCTGGAATAAAGTTTGGGATCAAACCATGTTGATATAATTTGGTCCAGGGGCATTTGTAGTGCCCCCTACTACATTAGAAGCTGAAGCAAAATTTTGTCCTTGGGGAAAAGGATCCTTTAGGACAGCCAGTTGTTGACTTTTGAGCAGCTTTTGAGCTTGGTCCATAAAGGGGACATTGATGGGTCAGGTGATCTTCCTGCTACAATTTAGATGGAAATTTCACCTTCTTATTCTCTTTTTTTCCCCCATCAACGTTGTTTGCAGGTTTTGGCTTGTTTTGGTTTCCCTCACCTTTCTTCCCCTTTTTCTTTTTCCCATTGGGCTGCTGATTGCCCTTTTGGGAGGATTGTGCAAAAACATTTCCATTCTGGGGTGAGGGGGCAGCCTTTGCTGCCTCCATCATAGAGTGTTTGACGGACAACTCATGGATCTGTTTATCTAAAGACTCCACAGTGTGAGATTTCACTGAACCAACCACACCATCGTCATGGGGTCCAGGCTTAGGTTTTTCAACACTATGTGTTGGTCTTGGTGCATCAAGGATGATTTCATATAGAATCCTAGACTGAGAATAGATCAAATCTAATTGTTGGGCCCTGAGGATAGCCTCTTCCTCATTAGTTACTCCCAAAGTGGATACGTCCTTAGATACATACGGAAATAAGGACTTAAGGAACCATTCTAGTAAAAATTTAGGAGGGATAGCGACCTTAATGAGCATCTTCCGTCATCTCCACTCTTGGATGTGATCCAAAATATGAGTGGCTTTGTCCTGCCAAAAGGTGGACAATAAGTCTATCCTGGCATCATACCAGACAGGAAGTTGGAAATGGTTAAGGAACGCATTGGCTAAGTCCTAAAAAATACCAAGCATAGCTAAGGGAAATTCAATGTACCACTTTGTTGTGGCGCTAGAGAGAGTTATTTGGAACAATCTCAACTGAATGGTGTTATCGTTCAGTGAGCTAGAGGAGCACCAGAAGTGAAAGGTAGTGATATGAGCCCCTGGGTCTTCACCAACTTTGCCTTCAATTTCTAGGATATCCAAGGGTAGCTTGGTAGGAACGGTGGCCATAAGGCATCATGTCTCACCAGGTCATTCATTAGCTTGGACAATTCTAGAAAATTCAATGTTGCCAGGAAAGGAAGCTTGGGTCTAACCGAAGCATGAAAAATACAAGCTTGGGAAGTAGAAGGACTTGCCCCCTGGTTCCCAAATGTGAAAGCGGGGTTGCCCCTAGCTACCGGTTGTGAACTAGTCGAACCACTTTGGAAAGGATTCCACCCATAAGCTAGTGGATTGTTCATATGTGGTGCAATGTATGAGGTTCTAGCTGCCCCATTTAAGACCGAAGTTTGGAAAACAGGAGCAGGTATCCCTCTGCTAAAAAGAGAGAAATGAGGGCTCATGAAAGGAGCCGAAACCGGTGTTTGGAAACCTTGACCATAAGCGTTAGTGTTTTCGAACTACACCCCTAAATATGCAAGTGTTGGACATACATATGGAGCGGATGGGGGAATGTGCCCTCCATTCCAAGGAAAACCATGGACAAATGAAGAGGATCCAACATGACCACTCTGACCAATGTGTGCAAAAGAATTTGAAGCAGAAGGTACACTAGGGATCCCAGTGACCACCCCACCAAAAGTGCCAACTAAATTTGTTGAAGCCGATGGTTGAACCACTCGACTAGCTAGAGTTAAGAGAGTAGTAGGTATATTTGTTCTAGGGGCACCAATCGAGGGAGGTGGCACTCCTTCAGCCGGAGCAGTTGAGGTGGAGGTAGAAGGACTTTCTTCTACACTAGACATTAGTCTGCCCATAGGAACACCAATCACAGGTGAATTGAAAGGACGAACTTGGATGATCATTGGATCGTTTAGGCCAGTAAGAGGTGAATTAAAGTTTCTGGCAAACTTGTCACCCTGCAAGTCTTCTATCTCTACTGTGTTTGTATCAACCTGGTTTGTCCTAAGTTCTGGTTCACCCAGAACTTCACTAATTCCTACCAGTTCGAAATAACCGTCTATGTCTAATCTCTGCCTTTGAGGGGGCGGTTCAGGTTCCACTGTAACAAGCAGAGGAAGGTTTTGCAACCTTTTGGAAAGTGTCTCTGTAGTGTTTTAGAGTAAGTATTAGTGAATTCAAATGCCTCAGTGAAGACTTGAATGAGTCAGTGAGCAGTGGTTAGGAAGCCTAGTGTTTGGGAGTTTTTCCTCATTCAATGTTGTGTAGGTTGAGGAGTGAATCATAGCTAGGGTCTGAGGAAAATATCGAATTCCAAGAGTGAATTTTGTTGAACTTGCACAATTTTTGTGGTAAATGATCCAACCAAGAGTTGGCTTGTTTTTGAAATTTGACAAATTCTATCACTCTGAATACTTCAACTACCAACTGCTTCAATAGGTTCAACATCGGCTTCGACAAGTCCAAACCTTGACACAATTGACCTCAACAAATCTCAATAGATTCTGCACTCGACATACATCATCTTGACATGCCTTGTGGGCACCTGTCGAACATCGACAGATTGACTCTCTGTCATAGACAGTAGTTGAATTTCCAAACCGTTATAACTTATTGTAACTTAACGTAAGGGGCAGTCACCCAAGCGTCTCAGCATTATATATAAACATGTACATTATTGTAACAATGAACCAACCTTCATAGAGAAGAAGTAATAATATAAAATGGTTCGAATTCTTCCCAACCTTCATAGAGATCAGTGTTGGTTTTTCCCTTGCCCATCCTTGTCAGAGATTATCTTTTGGATTCATGCAGCAAAGCAGATATATGGCATAGCAGGTAGATGGTTATGTATATGGATGTTATGTTTTGTCTCCTTTATTTATATTAGTAGTCTGACTTGACATTAGGTGACTAGTTGGGTGATCTCGTGCTTCATTGGATTTTGTGGTAGGCTAATTGTTAGAGTGGTCATGTTGCCTTCATTGCAAGGCTCATATGTATGCACACTAGTTCCTTCCCCATCCTTGGTATAGACTTGGTCACCTTTGTCTTATTGTCAGCCTTGGCATCACTTATCATTATCTCCACCCATCCGACCCATCCATACTAGATCCTTACCTTGAATTGGATTGAGATGTATGATCTAGAAGACCTCCACCTTTGACCCCTAGGTATGTTGGACCCTGTGTTATTTGTGTCTCGGCTTTGGAGTGTGTGGGAGCAAAGCTTCAACCATGGATCTAATTCCTGCCAGTTTCCCCTAATGTTGTAGTGGTAGGTAGAGTTGTGCTTTCCACCGGGTGTCATCCCATTAGTCCTCAAAGCAAGTACTACTACCATCATCACATTATATATGTGTATCATGTTGTATCCAAAGAAAGTAAAATGCATGACAAAAAGCTAATGAAAAGGGATAATAAAAGTAAATGAAAAACAAATGCTAAATTTAAATGATTGTTGGCCAAGCAAAAGAAATGTAATGATTATTCCTCATGGAGCTTAAGGGTTGGGACATGAGAGGGAGTAAGGGACAACTAATTCTAAGTGTCCCTTAGAACCTTGCTGCATTACAGTCACCTATGTACTCATCAAATGGGTTCTAGAAAAGATTCTTGCAGAGCTTGAGACAAGCTTGTATGTGAACTGCAGATTACTTGTTAGAGTCTAGTGGTGTTTGCCTAAGAGTTCTATCCCATTTGTGAGACATTCCCATCCCCTATTGTTCTCTCGCATGCTTGTGTCACCGCGATCCCTATATCCCCTGCTTATCCAAAGGGTCATATTGTCAAAGTCCACAAGTCATTCCTTTATACCTTAAACTTTGTTTTGGCCACCTCATCCTTTGCTAGCAAGATTACCAATTTTGTAAGTGTGCATACATTGGAGGCTTCTTGAAAAGGTAATGAAACTGCCTTGACTTAAGCCTGTTTTCTTATGTATTTTTTAAAAGATCACCATAGCTTGTTGCTTATTTTTTTAGTTAGCCTACTCACATAAATAAGGGATCATTCCTGCATCATTTTGTGCTTACAATTCTTCACATCTTCATTTTTGCCATCATTTGACCAGTTTGACTTGGTCAACCTAATCTGATCAAGCCAAATATGGGGTCTTAGGAACTAAATATACAGTAACATCATAAGCAAACAAGCTATTAAATCTTACCCTATTAGGAGATAGCTCCCCTTCAAAGACCTAGCACAACCACAAAGAATGTAAGAAAATGGACAAAGTCGATCACTTCATAAGCACGAAACAATGTTCATCCACACATGAAAGTGCTACACAGTTCTTGACCCCAAATCCTTTTATTCAGAATGATAATGAAAGTATTACAATAGCATATAAGAAAAGGTTTGACCTTCGACCATAAATGAAGCAACCTTGCTTGCTTAAATAGAAAAACTTAAACACAAGAGGGGGTGCACTTGCCTTAGAAAGGTGCCTTGATTGGGTTGGCATGAGTTGGTCTAGTAAGTGTTGTATAATGGAAACAACATTTGGCAAAAGCACCAACTTCCAAAACTCAACCCACTTCCTAAAAGACACAAGCTTTCCCTAGAAGATGCGCCCCCCTCTTAGGAAGACAATTTCTATTGCTTTGATTTGACAATAATAGCAACATCTAACCATCCAAAAATTTTAGGATGCTTTCCGCTTTACTTTGCCAACTCATGGAACATGTTTCCGACATGATTCCATGTTTTTATGAGTTGTCAAATTTCTCACTTTATCCAATTTTTTGGTCTTTTTGTATTTTTCGAGTAATAATTAATTTTGAAGATAAATAATTACTCGAAAACTTAGAAAAGTGGGTTTAGGGTTTAAGTGATTGCTCCGAGTTAGAAAACAAGCACCCCCATGCCTATTTCTTCCTCCTAACCACACTTTTATGACTTAGAGAAAGTTCACAATTAACTTATTAAAAATAAGCCTGAACATAAAATATAAATAAAAAGAAATAAAACAACAACAACAACAACATATTTTCTGGAAATTAAAAAAAAAGCCTATGTGGGACTTAGTACATGTTCATATGACTAAAAAACAATGACTAGCATGGTAATAGACATTGACACTTTGGTTTAACAACCTCCCAAGGCCTAACCACCAAGACAATTATTCCAGCTTTGGAGGCTTGAGTTAAAAACTTAAAAATTATGAATTGTTAAAAAATGATATATAATTAACAAGGAAAAAACACCATGGAATAATTTTTTAATGATTAAGTCCTAAGAAACCAAACCTTTTACATAAATTCATCATGCTAAGCCATTTTATTACAATTCCTTGTGGGGTACGAACATGTTAAAATAAATAAATAAAAAGTTCCTAGAAAGGCCTAAATGGACTTCTGAACTCAGAATTTGAACAAGTAATTGTTCATCTTTGGTGTCTCACTTGTAAGTCCAACTTAGTGCAACCTAGTTGGTAACAATCTCAATCTCCTCACCTCTAGAAAAGAAATGAATATTTGTGAGGAGTTTCTTCGACCCATTGAAGATCATAGCCTTGGTTTTATCTTGGTTGATCATCAACTAACACGGATCACAAAAGAGGGACAGGGCATTTAGATGTCACTGCAATCCCTCTAGAGAGGATGTTAGGAGGACCACATCATAAGCAAAGAGTAGGATAAAGATCAAGACCTAATGGAGAAGACACCCATCTTCGTCCTAGATGTGCTCCTGTAGAAAGGACTCTAACCCATCGATGTATATCCCAAATAAAGTATTGGATGCAAGATAACTCTGCTTGACCCGAATGACACTCCTAATAAATTTTGATACCCCATGGGCTATGCGAAGAAGATTGAGAACCCACTCGTATAATCTCATAATGGCAGTCAAAAGGGTGTTTGAAATGCCAAGGTCTAAAGCCTTTGGAACAATGCTACTCTAGGAATGGAATCAAATGCTTTCCAAAACTCTACAAAACAGCAATAAACTTTCAAAGAGCGATGGCATGCCTCCTCAATATGGCCCGAAGTGTAAAAATGTGATCAATAGTCTATGGTCTAAATCTAGATTTTCTTCTAGCTCTGAGATGTCTTTTCTCAAGCACCCTAGAAAGCTACATATGAAGGACTATATCATTAAGTTTGGGGAAAGTGTGGCCAACCATGGTCTTTTTGTAGTTAAAGGGATTTACACTATGACCCAATTTGTGAATCATGTGAATAATACGGTGTGATCAAGGTTCTGGAAAGTCGGTATGGACCTCATGGTTAAACTGATTAGCCAAGTAATACTCTAGTGCATGGAGACTATGCTTGAATAGCTCGGGCTGGAACCCCTCATCATCTACAGCTTTGTTGAACTTGTGACCCAGGCAACCTCCCGAATATCATGTGGAGTGAATATGTAGCAAGAATATGGGGGAGATAACTTGGATAAGGGGCTGCCTCGAGATATCATAAAGGGAGGAGGTGTGGGAAAACATGGAAATTGGGTGAAGATCAAGCGAGAGATGGGAGTGGCAAGGAAAGAGGGTTTACCATAAAGTTTTTGGGGAGTGGATAAGGGATGTACTCAACTCCCATCTCCTGGGAGAAATAAAGAGTCATTTCTTGTGGTGGATGAGACGATGGTAGGAAGATCTATGTTAGTGCAGGAGGGTGACCATGAGTGAAGGCATGTCGAAGTTGGGTATGGAGGCATTTGTAGTCCTCATCAGACCAATGGTTCATGGGGTGGGACCTAGCTTTTGGAGAAAGGGGCATGTATCAAGTGAAGTGGGGATATGTCTTAAGGGTAGCCTCCCGAACGCTAAATGAAAGACAAGCATAATTGTCAAAGGCATAAGTAAGAGATGTGAATTAAGACTCGAAAGGGAGTATCTGGAAAAGAGAGGAAGTGAAGTGAAGAAAACCTCACACCTGTTATCCACTAAGTTGTACTTAGGTGGATTTCCAGTGAGCCGTCAAGGTTGTGAACATGTCCTTGTTCGTTATCAGTGCTCAAAAGTTTAGAAGACTTTCCAAGGCCAATTTTGGCCCTTTTTTTAAAATGTTGCATGTTCATACCTTGCAAGGATATTGGTAATAAGTTGGCATAACATCATGAATTTTTGTAAAAGGCTTGGCTAACTTAGGCTTAACAATCAATGCGATACTCCAGAGTTTTTTTCTCCCTTGTTAATTATGGGTTGCTGCATATAATTTTTGAGTTTTTCACTTGGCCTCCAAACTTGGAGTATTCGCCTTGGTGGTTAAGCCTTAGGAGGTTATTAAAGTCTAGGTGTCCATGTATATTACCATGCTATTCACTTCATTGAGTCATATGAACATTGCACTAGGTCCCCCTTAGGTTTTTTTTAACCTCCAGGAAAAATAATTTTCCCGTAAAATTAGGCCATTATTAGTTTAATTGAGAAATTTCAAATTGTGATAAAAGAGTGGTCTGGAGGAGGAATTTGGTGTGGGGATGCTCGTTTTCACACTCAGAGCGTCCTTTTAACCCTAGGACCCTTTTCTCCTATGCTTCATGTGATTAAATTATCACGTAAAGCAGTTTTGCTTAAAGAGGAGACAAAGAGGTCAAAAAATGCTAAAGATGCGACAAAATGGCACAAAGTGACAAAGTCAGGTGACAATAATAATAATCATGTTATTCATAATCATGGTGACAATAATAATAATAGTAAGTAAGATATACTTGTGCTTCTGAAAAATCTCAGAACCTTTTGGAAGTTTGCTTGTTCATGCCATACTTACACAAAGTGTACACAATGTGCAAATGCTGGGTGAGGATGGAAAGCAAGGCTAGGTAAAGGGAAATGGCTTCTGAGTAAATTTTTGACTATAAGTGATCTCTTTGAATGATGACCAATACACTCAACCAAAGTGACATGTACATGGAATATAACAATAGGGGATGGAGGTGTCTCATAGGTGGATAAAGTACTTGGGATTGTTTCCTCCATGCTCTATCAAGTTTTCCTTGCACTAATTTGCAATATAGATCAACCTTCAAAGGAAGGTTCCGTGGGAGCCTTCTAGGCTCCAGTACTGACAAAGACATAGCCTTTGCAGGCTAATCTCACCCAGTTTCCCTGTGGGGGAAAATGAGTCGAACACTATACAAATAGTGAGTGCTCATCCTTTGACCATTGATCTTCTTTTTTCAATAACTTTATTTTTCTCAAAATATAGTAGCTAGCCTACAAGAGCAGGTGCCCTGGAAAGCCTTCTGGGCTCCAGTAAATGACTAAGGACTAGACCCACAACCAATGAGCAGTCCATAGCCCCGACGGGTTTTCCTCTCCCTGCTGCCCCTATGGAGGGCAGATGAGCCTTACATTATACAAAGAATGAGTGCTCAACCTCTTGGCCAGTGACTACCTTTTAAACTTTTATACTTTTGCATCCTTTAGATATAGCTTTTATGCATTCCGATGCTTTAGTTTTTAGCAACACTCTTTGGTGGACCACTTGTTTTGAGGACTAAAGGAGAACTCCCCAGTGAACCCAGCCATACTGGCCAAGCCACATACTTCATAGCTAAAGACAAAAAACAACATGGAGTCTATGATGCACAGGGGTCAAGATGGGGAAAAGATCTTCAATCTCACAAGTTTCAATCAGTCTAAGTCATGGGATGAATTTCAACGACGGGTGAACTGGATGGTCGGGGACAAGTGACACATGGGACCAACCTAGCACTAAGGTTTACTATTTGTACAAGCATGGCATGAGCAATAGTCTTCACAGCAAGTCCTTTGATTAGTCATAACACAAGTTCAAGCATTAGTACATATATATATATATAAGCATAGGTCACCATAATCATCCTAACAAGACAAGCACAGGTGTTTGATATACATCATAGAGCAAAATCAAACTATAGAAGCATATACCTGATTTCACCACATATACTTGTATCCATCTTATAGGCCCCTCCATAACTGTGTGCACCATATCTAATCTGTTACTCTGCAAAAATGAACTAGGTCATCACTGAAAGCATCTCAATGTTGAACGGACTAATGAATCTTAGTCCTAGCAAGGAGAATCTGATGAACAAGGTTGTGGAATGGCTGAAGCTGTAATGATCCATGCTAATACCCCATGTGAAAAATAGCTCGAAATAGAATAAGAGATAAGTCTCTATGTTAGATCATGGTAGCCCAGCTACAAAATGTATATGTGATAACAGCCTCATAGTCATCATCCATGTCGAATATAAGGGACTCTTCATCACTTGTATCATGCCCTTGACTATACTTGTCCTCCTCCAGATCATAATCATCTTCTTTAGAAAAAAGGTCACAAGGTAATAAACCTCGTAAACTATTATCATTATGCTCATTATAGATTTCATCATAAGTTTCATAAGCTTTTGTAATGGTTTCATCTTGAGATCGATTTGGAGTACAAATGTGATCCTCATAATTGAAATAATCATGGGAGGGTCCCTAATCTTCAATATTCTCTATTGATGTGACATGAGGAGGGTCTTCAACAATATTTTCAATTAATGGCTCTTCATGCACAAACTCAATGGGATCATCATGGATTTCTTCTTCATTGTGATCTCTCGGAGGTAGTACCCAATACCTATCATTTCCTATCCTGATGAAACGAGATAATTTAGGGTCTTCCTCATGATACTCTCCAGGGCAAGGAAGCAGAAAGGGACATTTCCAAGAACTTGTCTAAATATTCCATGTTAGTCTCTCCTGTATGCCACTGCCTCAAGATTATTCTAAGGAAGCTTGAAAGGGAAGTAATACCTTTATTTGGAAGACCATTGAGATACCATTCACAAACATTTCCTTGTAGAGTACTAACAAACATCTCCATCATATTGTCTTCATACAAAACATTGAATTCAACCATAATTTTAAGAAAAGATATGACATGTCAGACCTCTCCATGTTTATTTCCCCATAATATAGGTAGATGATCAGATATATCTTCACCATTATGATAATTAGGAAAGCCTGGGATGTTTGAGAAGTTGATGGAAGGATATTCACTGGAAATCCAAGCTCTTTCCTCATCCATATTGTTTACTCCATAGCAAGCATTTGATATAACCATGGAGTTGTCAAAATAATGAGCTTTGAATATTTTGCTATGTTGGATAGGCTCATCTACACACAACAATCTCACCAATTTATATGAGAAACAAGGATTTTATCCCTTCGATGGAGTCACCATGTGAAAAGAAAAATATGCATCATAAATCTTTCACAAAAATTTATATTTTCTGCTTTTCTTTGTAAACAAAAAGGAAAAAGGGTTAGTGGAGTAGCCAGATGAAAAATAAAGAACTAATCTAAACATTCATTAAACAAAGCATAAACAAAAAAGAAAGAGAAAGTCGTAACCTGAGAATAAACAGATTTATCCTCGGCAACGAGCAAGCTTGTTTGGGTAATTCAATAGATCAATGCCAAGTTAGTATTAATTTCCAAAACCAAATAGAATAATGATGTCTCAAAGAAAAAGAACAAAAAATATTATACTACGCCTATGGCAAAGAGTATCTTTTCCCCAATCGAGAGGAATCTCTTGGGTAATTTGGTAAAGCAATGTCAGATTAATTCCAAATGAAGAAACCAAATAAAGATTGATTGCGTTAAAATTAAACAAAAACTAAACTTAATCTAAAGACTTGCAAAAAAGTAAAGAATCACGCAACAGGCAGATATGTATATTTTTCACTAGTTTTCAGCCTCCGGTTTATAAGTAAAATTTGTCATAGTTTATTTCATTCTCAGAAAAATAAATGATCGGAAATAAACATAAAATTTTCAGACTTAAAACACTGCTGTAACTTCACTTTTTCACTGACAGAAAATAAATAATCAACACGCCATTCAACACACAGTACTCAGGAATTATTGGCCAGTGGCCCTAGAAAAAGCCACACGGGGAAAACCGGTCAGAGAGAGAGTTTTTATTATTATGCTTCAGGAAAAAATCAGACATTCATTTACAGTCAAAATCCAACTTATCTCAACCCAGCATGCTGCCTCGATTTCTGTGCAATATTTTTCTCGAAAAATGTGTCGAAATAGCAACAACCTTCAGTCTCAATTTCTGTGCAGAACTAGAAAGATTCTACCCTCAATTTTTGTGCCTTTAAATCCTGGAAATCCGCACAATACGAACATCATTAAATGCTGTTGTACATTCCTCGATATCTGTTCGTAGAAAACCCTGAATGCAGCCTCAAAACTCGTGCCTGTACTTTCCTCGAACTTCGTGCCCAAAACTACCCTCGAAAACTGTGCAAAATCTAAGTCACCTGACACGAGGACATGGGACACGAAGGACACGGGGATTCGAGTGTTCGACACAGGCACGGTGACCCCCGGAATCAGGACACGTAGGATATGTTTTATATACATATATATATATATATTTTTAAATATATATTAAAATTTAAAAATATAGACATATAGATCCAAAAATATTTAGAAACTAGAACATTTACAAATATTCAATAGAAATTAGAAGAAAAACACATTAATGATCATTGATTACTATTAGTAATTAGTAATTACACATTTGCCATTCACAAGTAACGATTCACAACACATTTGTCATTCACAAATCACAATGAGACACATAGATGCATGTCGGAACCATATTTCTCATTAAGTCATCAAAATCAAAATGTATACAATGTACATATATGTCGGAATGCCACTGGGCATTGGCAAATGCCAAAATAGACTAAAGTCTAATAGTAAATACAAAAAGGGGTGGATCAAGATGGGAGAATCCCATATGTCAGTAGTCCTCCTCCATGCCTGAATCAACATCAACATACTCATCACTGCCCTGATCCTCATCCTCCTCCCCCTCCTCCTCCTCTCTGCCCATCTGATGACCTGCATCTCCTGCTGTGGAGGATGACCCCTCCATACGACCACTATCATCAAAAGTGACTGGCTCTAGCACTGGATCATTAAGATCCATGTTAGCTAATGCCAACTCAATACTACTGTCCAAACCCATATCATCAGGAAAGACATCCCACATCTTTGTCTTTCCCTTCACCCACTCCCCCCTCTTCCTATAAATAAGATGAAGGTTAGAGTGCACATACACCATTGACTCTGCCCTGGAATGCTCAAGCCTGCTCTTCTTCACACTGTACAAGTTCCCATATGTGCTCCAATTCCTCTCACAACAAGAGGATGATGTAACTTGAGAGATGATCCTCAAGGCTAACTTCTGTAGAATAGGGGATGTTTCCCCATGAGTTGCCCACCAAGCACAGGGTTTCTTACCCCCCCTATCTCTAAGCACATCATAGCCTCCAAATCTCCCAGTGCAAGTGGAAAAATCTACAAAACCGTCCTCCACCTCCTCAAGCATGTCGCTATCCTGAAATAGCCATCTAAGTGCTATCTTCCTCCCATGTGCAATCTCTGCATCCATGTGAGGAGGGACTCTGTGTGAGGCCCCCGATCCACCAGTGAGCCACTCCTGAGTGTAGAACTTGGGGTTCAAGGAGTGGGCCAAGCAATGCAAAGGTGTGCAATTCTTATCCCACCTGGAGATAAGAATATCCTGAATAATGGTCCATAAGTTCTCTGCCGATGTCCCATACTCGGGACACTCATTCTCCATGACAATGGACCTCATGGACTCAATCATGGAATCCCACCCCTCATAAACCTCTACTAGGATGGGCTGGTCCGTGTCTACAAACCGTAACAAAGAAATTATGGGATCCATGATCTTAATGCTAATATCTACCATGTCCCACCAACCATCATCTAACACCCTGTCCTTCACCTTTTGTGAAGCAACCTGATCCGTCCTTCTCCAAAAAGACCAAAACTCTGAAATCACCATGGACCCAAGAGTGGTTTTGACCTCCCTCAACCTCTTCAGCATGATGAATGAGGAAGCAAACCGAGTATCTACAATCTTCAACAATGAAAGCTGTGTGTACTGTTTGTAGATGGTGAGGGCATTTGTGTGGTTTTGTACAAAGTTACAGATATGGCGTGCATCCTCAATAAGGGTGCCAATCCATGTCACATCCGAAGCAATGGATTTCAGTGCTAAATTCAAGGAATGGACAATGCAAGGTGTCCAAAAAACCTGTAAGAGCAATAAAAGCATGTATCAATGACTCTACAACACTAACATTGCAATGACCAAATTTAAACAATGAGCAAATTAGAAATGAAAGAATGAACATACCTGTGGATATTTAGCTTCCACAATCATGCCAGCAGCCTTGCAAACAGGTGCATTGTCCATGATAATTTGTACACACGAATCAACACCTACTTCTTCAATGGTTTTGATGAATAAATCACCCATAAATTGTGCATCCTTGTATTTCCCAAGAGCATCCACCGCTTTCAAGAACAACGGTCCATTTTGGGAAGATACCATGAAATTGATGAGTGGATGGCGTGCGGGATCTGTCCATCCATCAGAAACAATACTCACTCTAGATGAGGGCCATGTTGCTCTAATTGGCTCAAGGATTTTATCTACCTCCTTCTTTTCTTTAACCAACAATGTGGTTCTAAGCTTCTCTGAACCAGGAGGCACATAACCACTTGGAGCTCATTCCAAGATAGTTCGAACCATCTCAAAATACAATGGTGACCGTGCAACATTGAATAAGATGAAGTTGAGGTAGAAGAAAAATGAAATGGTAAGGTCTACCTCTTCTCGCGCCTCTTGTTGGAAAATCCTATCCATTGGACCACCTGTAGATTGCCTCTTTCGTGTTTGATAAGTATCTCCACGCCCATGAATGCTAGGTGGAAATGGAGTCTTGGTGCTAGAGGGCTTCCTAAAAAATGGAAGAGGATCATCCTCTTTTTTCTTGATTACTGTTGCCACCTTCCCTAAGCCAACATTATCCTCTCTTTCCATATCCCTCCTTTGGTTAGTAGTCACCGCTTTGCATGAAGAAATCCCACAAGAAGGAAGGGCCAACAAATGGCCCTTAACCCGGAAATATGTGCTCATGAACTCATGGTTGCAAAAATTGCATCTCTAAGACACATTGCCTCCCCCACCAAGCTTTGCCCCGGGCCCATCTTTCCTTGTCACATACTTCCACATAGGGTATTTTTTTTCTTGGGTTTGTTTTCTTGCTAAAACAGGGTTATATGGAGTATGAGCTCCACTAGCAGCCGATGGAGCACTTGACAGAGGAGGAGAACCGGTTGTGCTTGATGGAATAGGAGGGGAGGCCCTAGATGGTGCATTTCTGCCTTTCCTTTGACCCCTACCTCCTCCCCTAGCTGATTGAGACATTCCTTTTCTTGTGTGATGGTTGAGCTTGCAATCCTCTCCACAAATCCACCGGAATGCACTTAGAACCACTTGGAAACAATGGATAGCCTTCAAATCTCCTTCAAAACTCCTTCACCTACACATAAAACTCACTCTCAATGATTTGCTTCCTTCCAAATGACAAATAGAAATACAAAAATTTGAATTTAAGTGAACACGGCTGTCTTTTTCGGCCGGTTACGTGTCCTGTTTTTTGGGTACGTGTCCGATTTTCAGGACACGATGGAAGTTCGTGTCCGATTCATTGGGGATTTTGTGTCCCGATTTAGGATTCGACCGAAGGTCGAATCGCCCTCGTGTCGGACACGAATCGTGTCCGATTCGTTCCCCACGGGACATGAGGGGGGTAGAGGACGAATCCGGTTTCTTAGTGCAAAATCTGTATTGTACGGACTGCAATAAATGCACCCATACTTCTCCTTGAAAATTGTGCCTACAATTAATGAGGTCGTACTCCTCAAAATCTGTGCCAGCAGCTAATGTCCTTCATTTTCATGCCCACTGAAAATCACTCTCAACTGTTGTCTCAAAATCCGTGCCCACACTCTCCTTCAACTCTCTCTTTTTTCCTCTTCTCATAAGAATGAATGCAAATGGCCTTTCCATTGCTTTTTGCTCGTAACGCTAGGTAGGTGAAGAGACATCTAATCTAAAGGCCGAGCCTATTTGATTAGATCTACGGTTGAAATTAATTGCTCATATTTTATTTCTAAAATATTAATTTCACTCACCCACTTAAATTTATCAAAAACTGACTTTATACTCTAAAGTCAAATTAAATGTCACTTAAGTCATTTAATGCAAGGATCACTTTATTTCCCCTCTCTAAGTGACTAAGGCTAAAGTCACTTAGGGGAACACTTCCCTAGGTACAAAACTAACAAGATACAGGCTTCCCGCAAATGGGGGAAGGGGGTTGTGGGAGTCGTAATCGCACTTGCTTTTTATTATGATTATTTACAATGCTAAAAACAAATACCACTTGGTCCTTATAAACTTGGATCGAAGGGTTTATAATGCCAGAAATTGAAAATATGAAGAAAGGAGACGCATGGAGCCCTGGATGGCTTAATTTTGGTGATATTTCGCCATAGTTTCTCTCTATTCTTTCGTTAAATCTGCAACCTTCATAGAGATTATTCCCCTCGAAATTAGTTAATTCATATACACCTTTCTTCAGAACTTTTGACACGACATAGGGTCCTAACCACATAGACCTAAATTTCCCTACCCCCAGGGGTTCTTTATCCTGGTCCCAGAGCAAGACAAGTTCCCCTTCAGAAAAAATCCTAGGTTTGACCGATTTATCGTATTGATTTTTCACCCTATTTTTATGAGTCTCATTTGCAGTCAACGCATCCCTACGCTGCTCATCTAAATGTTCTAAGAGTAACAAACGTTCTTCAAGCTCAGTCGTATCGGGTAACACAAGAATGGAAATTTTTAATGACAGGATTTCGCATTCAACCAGGGTTACTACTTCCACCCCGTGAACGAGTTGGAAAGGAGAAAACCCAATGACAGTTTTCACATTGGTTCAGTAAGCCCAAAGCGCAGGATACAACATGATGTGCCAATTTGACCTAGTTGTGTTAATGGTATGCTTGAGAATAGTCTTCAAGGTCTTATTTACTGCCTTGACTTGACCGTTCGCCTGCGGGTAGAAAGAAGACGAATTTTCTTGTTTAAACCCTAGCATAGTGGTCAATTCGATCATCATGTTGTTTTGGACATGACTTCCATGGTCAGTGAAAATCTCTTTAGGAATACTGAAACATGCGATAATTTGGTTGAAAACGAAAAAATCTGTAGTTTCCCCATAAGCCTTATAGGTGGGCATTGCCTCTACCCACTTGGTGAAGTAATCTATAGAGACAATGATGTATTTATGCTCCTCGACAAAAACAGGGTAGCACATCATGTAATCTATCCCCCACTTGGTGAAGGGGCCCACTGAGATGAGGGGAAATAACAGAGCAGGATGTGGCCGCATCTTTTTGGTGTAAAGCTGACAAGGATGACAACGCTTCATGGCTTCCACACACTCTTTAAAGATCGTGGGCTAGAAATAACCGGCACGTAAAATCTTCTGGGTCATTGCTAACCCAGATAAATGACCCCCACACGCTCCACTATGGGAATCATTTAGGACAATCTTAGACTCTTCGTGGGTAAGACATCGATGCAAAACAGAGTCTACCCCTCTACGATGTAAAGTATCTCCAATAATAAGGTAGTTTTTTGCATGTAAGCGTAATTTGCATTGTTCTTCCCACGAAAAGGTTGCAGCATACTTCAGAGTCTGGAGATAAACAAGTATATCTCTGTACCAAGGGTCGGAGGTGGAAATAAAAAATATGTGCTCATCTGAGAATGAGTCTTCTTCAATGGCTACATCTTCTTCAAGAGGAAATTATGCAATGAGCTCTGCAAAAAATAAGGATTTTTTAGATTTGGCAGATTGAAAATCTAAGTCAAACTCCTGGAGAATGACTATCCATTTGTTGAATTTTCCTCCAACTATCCATCGGGACAAAACATAATAGAAAGGATTAACATCAACACTACTGTCCTAGTACTGAGTAAGATGTAGTGACACAACCTCTGAACAGCATACACAGCTGTTAATGCCAACTTTTTGACGTGGGAATACCTAAGTTCAGGGTCAACCAAGGCACGACTAAGATAGTAGACGACATGCTCTTGGAGCTTATCATCCTCCTGGACTAGTACTACCCCTATGGTTGACTCAAATGAGGCCAGATACAATATAAAATATCGAGATTAATCTGGCAGACACAATAAAGGTGTCGACAACAACGCTTTCTTTAATTCGTCGAACGCAAGTTGTGCGGTTTCATCCCATACAAATGGGGTCTCCTGCTTCAACAGGCGCATGAAACCTTTAGTGACCTTGGCATAATTCACGATAAAACGTCAGAGAAAATTGAAATTCCCTTGCAGGCTTTGAAGCTACCTGACAGAATGAGGAGGAGGCATATTTAGTATGGCCTCGACTTTCAAAGGATCCACCTGAATACCTTTGTTAGAAACAATGAACCCAAGAGGCCTACCTAACTCGACACAGAAAACACATTTGTGGGGATTCAATCGTATTTTATAATGTATGCATATTTCAAAAATTAAACGCAAGTGATCTGGGTGATCAATCCTCTTTCGAGAATGTGCTGGCAGATCATCTAGGTAGCGTTCGATAATAGACTTGATGTCATGAAAGGAAAAATTCATTGCCTGCTGAAAGATAGCCCCTACATTTTTCAATCCAAAAGGAATTTTCTTGTACGTAAATGTACCTCGACGACAAATGAAAGTTTTTTTATGTTGGTCTTCCGATTTGATTTGAATCTGATTATACCCGAAGAATCCATCCATAAACGAAAATACTTCACTCCCCGTACAAGCATCGATGATTTGATCCATGAATGGTGTGGGGTAGTTATCCTTAGGACAGGCTTTGTTTAAATTGCTAAATTCAATACAGACGCGTATCGTCCCTTGATTTTTATCGACAGGAACATGGTTGGATACCCTTTCTATCAAAGCTATCCAGTAAATGAAATTGGCTTTCAGTAGTTTTTCAACTTCAACCTTAACAGCTGCCACTTTATGCAGATTAATAGGTCTAAGTTTATGTCGAATTGGTTTGGCATCAGGATAGGTTTGAATTTCATGTTCGACTATTGATGGATCTATGCTTGACATATCCTCATATGACCAGGAAAACACGTCACGAAATTCCTTAAATAAGGCTGTATAGATAGAAATCTCCTCCGGAGATTAGTTTGCACTGATATATACATTTTCCACAACGTTTGGGTTTGCAGAGATGTTGACAGGAATAGTAACGAAAATGTTTTCCATATACCCCTTGACAAATATTCCCTCCCTTAGTAAGGGATTGATTGGTATATCAGCATCGCCTACCAGTCTCATATGGAACTCCTGATTTTCAATCTTGCTTAATTCTGGAAGAAAGTAGGATCGATGATTAATATCTTCACAGATATTATCTCGTCAACACATAGTTTCCAAAATAGCTTCATCAGATGGCAAAACCATGTCTAAGCAGTCTTCAGTATGCAAAGAGTTCTCTGCCCAAGCAGGCAGATAGGCTTCTTCCGGCTCCTCTGATACTATGAGAGGAACCGAAATGGGATCAACAACAGTATGAATTATAGCTTGATAAGCTACTTTCTCTGTTGATAAGGGAACTTCGGGTTCATGATAGGAAGGAAGAACCCAAGGGTCTGTTCTATCGACAACCATTGCAATAGACTTCGCTACACTAGTAGAACCTAAGTAATTAATAGGAGCTAGAAAATCGAATGTTCCCATCAATGATGAATACATTCCAGCCCCTAAGATATCTGAAGCAGGTTTAACATTATCAACCAATGGCACGGTGGACTCATTAGTTTCCATGCGGCCCTTCCGAGTAAAACTGAGTTGGTCTACAGTAACCAACTTCCCTTCGTGCGGAAACACTACTACCCAAAGAATGACCGATGCAATGGCAGACATGGCATAACTCCAACTTCTCCTTAGAAGCAAGTTATAATCCAATGGAACATCAATCACCTCTACCTCAATAGACACTGCCTTCCCTACCAAATTTAAAGCAAGTTATAATCCAATGGAACATCAATCACCTCTACCTCAACAGACATTGCCTTCCTTGCCAACTTTATCTGGAAAGCTGGTAGGATACTATGTGGACGAAATGACCTTCCGTTGAAAGTAGTAAGTAGGGTGTTCGATGGAACTAGCTCTAGAGATCCAAGAGCCTTCCAGCAAGACAAGGACATGACACATGTGGAAGCACCCTCATAGACAACTTCCCTTCCAATGGTTTTTCTACCATGGATGACATCTATCGATAAGGCCACATGATACGGCAGGCAAATTTTGACATAAGACATATTAAATTTCGACATGAGGCTCAATGAATCCATACTACATAAGGCTGCTAAGAGTGCATCTCGTTGGGTGGAACAACTCTGTAACACCTCTAAAGCCGACATCATGCAAGGGGTTTGGGCTAAATATTCAACTACAGAGCAATTGGCTACAGCCCTAGCATTAGGATTGTGCAATGTTTTCTTGCAGACACCTTTTGGCATATTAGGCATAGTTTCAGTAGGTTTTTCAATTGTGAGAGGGTTAGAAGTTTCACCTATAGACTTACTCTTCTCTGAATCCTTTGTCTCATATTTCTTATTCCTAGTCTGTAATAAAGTCTAGGATCAAACCATGTTGATATAATTTGGGCCAGGGGCATTTGTAGTGCCCCCTACTACATTAGAAGCTGAAGCAAAATTTTGTCCTTGGGGAAAAGGATCCTTTAGGACAGCCGATTGTTGACTTTTGAGCAGCTTCTGAGCTTGGTCCATAAAGGGGATTTTTGATGGGTCAGGTGATCTTCCTGCTACAACTTACATGGAAATTTCACCTTCTTCTTCTTCTTTTTTCCCCCATGAACGTTTTTTACAGGTTTTGGCTTGTTTTGGTTTCCCTCATCTTTCTTCCCCTTTTTCTTTTTCCCATTGGGCTGCTGATTGCCCTTTTGGGAGGATTGTGCAAAAACATTTCCATTCTGGGGTGAGGGGGCATCCTTTGCTGCCTCCATCGTAGAGTGTTTGACAGATAACTCATGGATCTGTTTATCTAAAGACTCCACAGTGTGAGATTTCACTGAACCAACCACACCATCGGCATGGGGTCCAGGCTTAGGTTTTTCAACACTATGTGTTGGTCTTGGTGCATCAAGGATGATTTCATATAGAATCCTAGACTGAGAATATATCAAATCTAACTGTTGGGCCCTGAGGATAGCCTCTTCCTCATTAGTTACTACCGAAGTGGATACATCCTTAGATATATACAGAAATAAGGACTTAAGGAACCATTCTAGTAAAAATTCAGGAGGGATAGCGGCCTTAATGAGCATCTTCCATCGTCTCCACTCTTGGATGTGATGCAAAATATGAATGGCTTTGTCCTGCCAAAAGGTGGACAATAAGTCTGTCTCGGCATCATACCGAACAGGAAGTTGGAAATGGTTAAGGAACGCATTGGCTAAGTCCTAAAAAATACCAAACATAGCTAAGGGAAATTCAATGTACCACTTTGCTGTGGCGTTGTTGAGAGTTATTTGGAATAATCTCAACTGAACAGTGTCATCGTTCAGTGAGCTAGATGAGCACCATAAGTGAAAGGTAGTGATATGAGCCCCTGGGTCTTCACCAACTTTGCCTTCAATTTCTAGGATATCTGAGGGTAGCTTGGTAGGAACGGTGGCCATAAGGCATCATGTCTCACCAGGTCATTCATTAGCTTGGACAAATATGGAAAATTCAATGTTGCCAGGAAAGGAAGCTTGGGTCTAACCGAAGCATGAAAAGTACAAGCTTGGGAAGTAGAAGGACTTGCCCCCTGGTTCCCAAATGTGAAGGCGGGGTTGCCCCTAGCTACCGGTTGTGAACTAGTCGAACCACTTTGGAAAGGATTCCACCCATAAGCCAGTGGATTGTTCATATGTGGTGCAGTGTATGAGGTTCTAGCTGCCCCATTTAAGACCGGAGTTTGGAAAACAAGAGCAAAAACACTCGACTAGCTGGAGTTAAGAGAGTAGTAGGTATATTTGTTCTAGGGGCACCAATCAGGGGAGGTGGCACTTCTTCAGCCGGAACAGCTGAGGTGGAGGTAGAATGAATTTCTTCTGCGCTAGACATTAGTCTGCCCACAGGAACACCAATCATAGGTGAATTGAAAGGACGAACTTGGATGATCATTGGATCCTTTAGGTCAGTAAGAGGTGAATTAAAGTTTCTGGCAAACTTGTCAGCCTGCAAGTCTTCGATCTCTACTGTGGTTGTATCAACTTGGTTTGTCCTAAGTTCTGGTTCACCCAGAACTTCACTAATTCCTACCGGTTCGAAATAACCATGTATGTCTAATCTCTACCTTTGAGGGGGCGGTGCAGGTTCCACTGTAACAAGTAGAGGAAGGTTTTGCAACCTTCTTGACCTTCTAAGAGGTAGGTCCTCCACGATTGAAAATTTGACTCTTCACACCCTAAGGCCAGCTAAACACAAACAAACCATAGAGAAATCACTACAAAATTTCCTAAAGTCACAACAAACACAAGGGGTATAAGATTTGATTTCTAGAAGAAAGCTGAGAGACGATTACTTGGCATCCTTGAAGATGTTCTTAGGCACAAGCAAAGAAATCACCCACCGCCCTCCCACACTTTCTACGAGGGTTACCTTCCAAGCCCGTCCAAGGTCAACCATAAATAGCCTTCTGGTGTACCTGTGTATGAACCCTAGATGTCATAGATACTAAAGGCTACCTCAATTATATTGAGAGTCTGGGGTGACAGTTGTAACCCTGGTTTGTACGCATGGGCAGGGTAGCAAAGACTGAAACTCTTTCTATGACAGAAACCCTATATGCGCAAAAACCTTGGTCTATGCTTCGACAAGGAATCAGAGGGTTATCTCCTGAGTCCAAGCCTCCACGCAGCCTCGTACTTAACTCTCGTTTGAGAGGAGCTTCCCAGATACAATCAACATAGAAAAGGGGTTACTTATTGGTTGGCCAACTATGTCTGAATTTAAACACTTGTGGAGAGTTTAAATTTCCTATTCCACAAGTATAGCCTAAGTTAGTTGGTGTATGACCCTATAAAATAAAACTTACTAATAAATTTTAAATTATATCGTTCATTTTAAGGGTTGTTCTTAGTCAGAAGTTAAATGGTGTGAAAGATTGTGATATTATGGACTCGATAAGAAATAGCAAAATGGTGCATAAAGCAAATTCCAAAGCAAATTGCAACTCCGTAACCAATTTTTTATTATATAAATGTAAGCTAATGAAATTGAAACTAAGTGTCGGAAAAACTAAGGCTTCTTTTTATAATTTTTGAAATTTTATTTGAAAATACTGAAAGAAAAACTACTAAGTGCAACTAAATGTAAAAGCATAGGATGTTTTTCTTCACTTTTCTAAATTCTTCAAAAACTATAATGCACCTAAATGCAAATTTTTGATCAAGTTTGAATAATCACAACATATAAAAAGAAAAATGAAGTATAGAGGACCCACAATAACCAACTTCAACCAAACAGGAAGAAAACTTGGTGAAAAACATGACTTGGAAAAAACTAATGAATAAAATCCACTAGATTTACTAAAGAACAAGTGGCAAACTGATACTACACATAGCAGCACAGAGTATAAGGTATCTAAAGCCCTGATCACTGACTCAGACACACAGCACTGAACTCATAGACCAAGAAGGAGGGCCAACTTGAAGTCACTAGATGAAAGAAGATTCAAACAAAGAAAACTCAAAGGCTTAACAACAAGTGAAAAGTATGGCATACAGGACTTTGGACTTACAGAATCATGTCAACAACTGAAGACCCGTAAGGAGAAAAAATCAAACAAGACACGGACAAGCAAAACCTAGCCAAATTTTTATGTTGCTACAGGATATACGTGACTGTCTTATAGAGAAACTCGCGTACCATACACGACTGTCTTATAGAGCAACCCGCATATACAAGTTGCTATACGCGACTGTGTATAACAACAACCTGGGTATACAACAAAAAAAATTTCAAAGAAAAAATAGTAAAGGTCTCTGGACACACTATACTGGAAGTCAAAGGCAATATAAAAAGACCACACTCAAAATCGTAGCAAAGACTAGTAAAGCACCTACAAGACGAACCCACAACAGGCTAGACTCCCCAGCGGAGTCGCCAGTTTTGTTGTACAGGATATTACACCCTTGTAACCTAGGGTATGGGGTTACCAACTTACTACTAACTTGCAAACAAACAACTTTTTACAGAGAATGGAAAGAGAATAGGAAGAAAATATTGGCTGACCCGATTAACGACGGTTGATCCAAGCTTGATCTTCTCTCGCTCCACTTCTTTCCAAAGCTTCTAGGGATGCACCTCCCCACCTGCAAAGAGAAAATCCTTCAAGTAATATCTCATGCATATATATATTAGAGGTTAGATGAAAAGCATATAGATAATATAATCAAACATATTCATTAAACCAACATACATGAAATAAACACAATACAAGATTGGAAGAAGAATTCTCTTTATTAACAAGTGGTGAATAAGATAAGAGTACAACCCAGCTTCTAACACAAGGACTCCTCTGCAACCAAAGGGCTCCGAGTTCTGCTACTCCAAGATTCTGAAGATATACCACCAGCATAACTTTGCTCTCCAAAATTGATTCATTAGCCCCCACCCCAAGGCCTCTATTTATACTTTGGGAAATAGAGTGGTTCCGAAGGTTGGGATGGTTGAGATGGTTGGGATAGTTATGGATTAGGACCTAACTAATTTCATCTAATCTCAGTTTATATTTTTTAATGTAGAATTAAGGTATACACAGGTATTAATATAGGCAACTCATGTATGATATGTGTGTTTCTCAAAGGGAACTAGCATATGCAAGTATACAGGGGTTGCAATGCAAATACACACATATGACACGTGAGTTGCAATGCATATAGTCATGTATGCAACCCAAAACTCATAATAAAAATATGTAGGGCTGTTTTGAGGATAATGCATCAAAGGTCATGCCCATCTATAGTGTTTTGGTCACTTCAATCCAAATTTTTCCTTTTGTGTACCAACATGAGGAATGTCGGCACTCAGACGGAGAAGTGCCATTTTGGCTGATAACACATGCCTCCTAAGTCAGAAATACACAAAATTTCCTATGTAAATTAATTAATGCAACTTTTGAGCCCCTAGGTGTTTAGCAAGGTCAACACTTTTAATGTTCATTAAGGAGGGGAAATGACAAATTGAAATTATTATGATTATTATTATATATATATAAAAATGGCACAACATGACAACAACGTTGCCGGGGGTTTTTGAAATGTCTTGTGAGAAGGAGTTAGGGTTAGGAGTTGCATCTCCCCCTAACATTACTCTTTCCCACCTAATTTCTTTAATTCGGGACTTTGGGCGTCTAAAAACCCATAATTAGTGCCATGCATGTAGTTTCATGTAGAATCTGCACCCCTAGGTGAGAATATTCCTCATCTAGTTAACAGTGGGTCCCACTTCCATTCCACACACTAACTATGTGCCTATTACACTAAGTTTGGTCAAGGCATGCACCTAATTTTGAGTCAATTAAGTTAATTTTAGTTAAAATTAGTTAAAATGAGTCAATGTTAGTTAATTCTAGTTAAATTGAGTTAGGTGGAGTTAATGTCAATTAATATGGATTTAAGTCAGTTAAATTGAATTTAATTGAGTTAAGTGCAATTAATATTGAGTTAATTTAATTAATTTCCGCCAGTTAAACCGAGTCATTGTTTTAGGTACACTAATGAAACTAGCTTCTAGTGAAGTAATTGTAGATTATCTTTACTTAATTAAGTGCACAATCTAAGAATTGGAGCCAATTTCAAGTTTAGTCAAGCATTTTGATTAAATTAGAGTCTAACTAAGTGCATGGAAGTGATCAAGGGCGAATTTGAGTCACTCCTTGTGAAATTGAGTCGTCTCCAATGCATGGGAGTAATTTATGGGTGATTAAGAGTCATTCAAGGGGGGTTTTGGAGCTAAATTGATGAATTCAAATTATCCATGCATGGAAAGTGTCTCTGTAGTGTTTTAGAGTAAGTCTTAGTGAATTCAAATGCCTCAGTGAAGACTTGAATGAGTCAGTGAGAAGTGGTTAGGAAGCCTAGTGTTTGGGAGTTTTTCCTCATTCAATGTTGTGCAGGTTGAGGAGTGAATCATATCTAGGCTCTGAGGAAAATATCGAATTACAAGAGTGAATTTTGTTGAACTTGCACAATTTTTATGGTGAATGATCCAACCAAGAGTTAGCATGTTTTTGAAATTCGACAAATTCTATCACTCTGAATACTTCAACTACCCAACTGCTTCAACAGGTTCAACATCCGCTTCGACAAGTCCAAACCTCGACACAATCGACCTCGACAAATCTCAATAGATTCTACACTCGACATACATCATCTTGACATGCCTTGTGGGCACCTGTCGAACATTGACAGATTGACTCTCTATCATCGGCAGCAGTTGAATTTCCAAACCGTTATAACTTATTGTAACTTAACGTATGGGGCAGTCACCCAAGCGTCTCAGCATTATATATAAACATGTACATTATTGTAACAATGAACCAACCTTCATATAGAAGAAGTAATAATATAAAATGGTTCGAATTCTTGCATATTGTCTGTGGACATACTTTTTGTCGATATAGTGTATATCTTGCTTTCCTTTTTCTTTTTCTAAGCTTCCACCATAATAGTGCTTGACTCATTTAGTCGATTGTTGTCCCCAACATGCACCTGGGCATGAATTGGATCAATGGTATCAGAGCTTGATCTTGTTCAGAGTCTAAGTTACATCAGCACTTCCATTGAAGTTATTTAACTTATGCTTGTTCAAACACGCTCACAAAGTTAGAAAAACAAGAAGACACTTCCTTCGACTTTAGAAAAGATGGCCGAAGAAGCAGACAATAGACGTGCAATTGATGAGATAGAACAACTCATAGAAAAATCACTGGCTCGCCAGCAGACCGAAATGTTCACCCAGTTTATTGAGATTCTCATGCGAATCGCTTCAAACTCTGGGGAATCCTCGACGTGACCTCACTTCGATAAGATCATGCCCTTCTAAGTGCAAATGAATTTGGACATACTGAATATTGAAGGGAATATTGACGTGGAATCCGTCGATAATTTGGTAGAGAAACTACAATTACACTACTCTGTGAATCAACTCTTCGAAGCAGAAAAGATAACCATTGCATCCTTAAGGATGTCAACCTCCGTACACTACTGGTGGGAAAATATATTGACAAAGATGGAAAAAGAAGGTGAACCCATAAACACATGGGTACAATTTATTGAGTATGTTCGAAAGGATTTTTACCCACCCAAGTTTTTTGAATGGAATTATAAGAAGTGGCAACATCTAAGGTAGTGTAAAGGCCAATCCATGCAAAGTCATACCAACGAGTTTTATCAACTCATGGCTAGACTTGGCGTCCAAGAAGAAGAGAAATTGCTTGTCTTGAAGTACATCAATGGTTTATCCCCATACATTTAGCAAGAGATGGAGTTTATGACTGTTAGTATGCTTACAGATGCATTTCATTATGCTAGCAAGCTTAAAGCTAAACAAAAAGGAAAATCACATTCCACGAACAAGCCAACAGGTCGAACATCTGACAAGAAGTCATCGGTCAACTCCGACAAGTCGAAGAACCCTTCTCAGTTGACTTCGCCAAAGCCTGGTCATCAAAAGAAGAACTTTCAGAAATACATAAGGGATCGCAATAAATAAGATCCTACCGGGAAATGGTGTGATTATCACAATTGAACACGGCATGATACGTCAGAATGCAAAGCTCGGAAGACATTTTTGGAAAAACTGTCTACATCCAACTTGTCCAACAGAACCCTGGTAGAATCTAATTTGGATGCAGAAACCCTCTTGGCTTCGACCTTGACCAATCTGACAGCCTCAACTTTCGTTGAGGAGGAGAGCGCCTATTCCATACACGGATATGGGTTTAGAAAAATACATTACATTTGATTGTGGATAATGGTAGCTAGAAGAACTTTGTTTCTGAAGATATTGTGAAGAAATTAGGTATTGTCACCACTCCACACCCTCAACCTTATAATATTAGTTGGATGAAGGATGGACAGGAACTAAGAATCACACACCAATGCAGACTCACCTACTTTATCAAGCTTTTTGAAGATGAATTTTGTGATGTGGCACCGCTTTCTATAGCCAATGCCTTGTTTGGGAAACCTTACTTGTGGGATGGAAACGATGCATATAAAACATGGCCTCAGAAGGTGATTGTCAAATTTTGAAATCAATGGTACGACGTACCAGAGCGACAACCCACATCAATAGTTGTTGTGATATCTTCCAAACAAACAAATAAGCTTATCAACCATGCCTATAATTTCACATTAATTATGATAAAGACTCAACATTCCATAAATACTGCAGCAACAAGTCGACTCACTGACCAACGCAGCTCTCGACAACAGCAACAGATCGACAATATTCTTGAGGAATACCAAAACATATTTCAAGAGTCGAACGAAGTATCTCTACATTGTTAGGTAAAACACTCTATTGAACTTGTTCTTGGTTCTTCATTACCTAACACATATATTTACAAAATATCCATTCTCAAGAATGAAGAGATTCATAGGCAAATCTAGTATTTGATCGACAAGGGTCATATCGGCCCCAACTCTTCTCCTTGTGGAAGTCCAGTCATCCTAGTTCTAAAGAAAGACAGGAGTCGATGCATGTGCATCAACTATCGGGATCTCAACAAAATTTCAGTAAAGAACAAATACCCTCTTCCATGGACATATGAACTCATTCATAGTCTGAAAGGTGCTAAGTTCTTTTACAAAACTCGACCTCTAGTCAGTATATCATCAAATTTCGATCGAGTCCACCGATGTATGGAAAAAAAATTTCAAGACCAAGGAAGGATTGTTTGAATGGTTAGGCATGCCTTTTGACTTAACCAATGCACCTATAACCTTCATGAGATATATGGATGACCTTTTATGACCTTTGATCGGCAAGTGTGTCATTGTCTGTCTCGACGGTATCTTGATTTCCATTCAATAATGGGAAGAACATTTCATACAACTTCGATAAGTCTTCAACACTGTCTCGTAACATTGACTACATCTGAACATGGACAAATGCTCATTTGCGATGACCAACATCAAATATTTGGGGTATGTAATTGACTTTGTAGGCATCCATGTCGACCCAGGAAAAGTACAGATCCTCAAAGATTGTCCCATTCCTCAAAACATTCATGAACTAAGAGGTTTTCTTGGTTTGACGAATTTCTATCGATGATTCATACTTGGCTTCAGTTACATTGCATGACCTTTGAATTAGTTGACAAAAGGAAATGGGAAAATTGTCTTCAAATGGACACCGACACAACAACAAGATTTTGAACAACTCAAAAACAAGCTTTGTGTTTCACCAGTACTTGTGTTACATGATTTGTATCAGCCTTTTGAGATTGAGACGAATGCATCATACTATGCTCTCAAAGCAGTGATCACTCAGTCAGGCCACCCAGTTGTGTTTCATTCTAAAACTTTCAACGGCGTTGTTAGAAGGTATTTGACTTATGAAAAGGAACTGTACGCCATTGTGCAAAATCTTAAACAATGGAGACACTACATTCTTGGAAAGGAAACGATCATCCTCGCTGACCATAAACCTTTGCAGTTCGTTCCGTCCCAGTTGAAACTATAGACAACCTGACAACTTAAGTAGATAAATTACATGAAACAATTTCAGTTGGTAATTAAGTATCAAAAAGGCAAAGCAAATGCTATAGTCAATTCTCTTAGCCAAGCACCCATTACTCTACTGGCTACAGTGATGAGTATGCAGGGTTATGACACCACCACTTGGACATAATTGTATTTAGTATATTGTGACTTCTCCACAATTTATTGACAACTTCAGACCGACACATTGTCTACTACCGACTACTTCCTGAAGGACACCTTGCTATACAAGCTTGGATAGATTTTTGTACCGACCAGTGAGCACCGACATAAGCTCATTTGGGATGAGCACTACAACAATGCTGCAGGAAATTTTGGAGTCGTAAAAACACTTGTTATCCTCCAAAATTATTTTTACTGGCCTTCACTTAAGTATTATGTCAACAAGTACATTCGATCGTGCATGGTTTGTTCCATTGCTAAACCGCCAAATCGAAGACAAGGACTATATGCACCCCTTCCAATTCCTAGTCGACCATGGGAATCAATTTCTATGGATTACTTAACGGGATATCCTACTACCAAACATCAGCATGACGTGATCTTAGTAGTAGTCAACAGATTTTCCAAGATGGCTATCCTTATACCATGCAAGAAGACTACGACAACACAACATACTGCTCAACTCTTCTTTGAACATGTGTAGAAACATTATGGCCTCGCAATGACGATTATTTTTGACAGAGATGCTTTATTTGTTAGCACCTTTTGTAAAACTCTCTAGAAACAGCTCGACATGAGACTTTCTTTGTCGAAAACCTTCCATCCACAGACAGACAGACAAACAGAAGTTGTAAATTGCTTGGTAGTACAACTACTTTGCATGTACAACCACAAGCATCATCGAACATGGGATGACATCCTTCCATACATTCAATACAATGACAATCGTGCTCAACACAATTCTATGGGAAAGAGTCCATTTGAGATCTGCTATGGATTTCAACCCTTAGCACTTATTGACTTGATTAGTTCCTTGACATATTCGAATGACACCGACTTCAAAGGAAGAGAAGTGGAGAAAGTATTGAAGTTCAGGGATCAATTCTACAACATCCAGAAGAAAGCATAGAAAATGTTGCAATGAGCTATTGCAAAATATAATTCCTGACATAAAAAGCACCATATTCCTCACTCATTCCAAATTGGGGATCAGGTCTGGTTACATATAAAGAATGAGCGCTTCACTGGTCCACACAGAAAGTTGAAACCTTTGTGATATGATACATACAGTATCCTTAATCATATTGGAGAGGACTCTTTTCAACTTGACATTCCTCCATTCCTTGGCCTACATCCATTATTTAATGTAGATCTACTTCGACCATACCATGCACCATTGTTGGAATAGAACGAATTGCAGACAACAGAATCCAAAGACATCCATCCATATGTTTAGGAACCTCTTCTTTGGAACACCATTATGGGAAGACGCATACACCATACAGGATGAAATCCATTACCTTGTTTCAATTGGCTAAAGCTGGAAAACTCTCCATGTAAGGAAAATGGTACTCTTCTACTGAAGTAGCCAACAAGTTTCCTCATTGGAACGAATACACAATGGAGACTATTGTTTCTTAAGGAAGGAGGAATGATCCAACCAGCAGTTGGCATGTTGTCGAACTTCAACAAAGTCTAGCACTTCAACTACTTCGACTACTCGAATTCTTTAATAGGTTCAACATCGGATTCGATAAGTCTAAACCTCGACACAACCGTCCTCAAGAAATCTCGATAGATTCTGCACTCGACATACAACATCTTGACATGCCTTGTCGGCACCTGTCGAACATTAGCATATTGACTCTCTATCGTTGACGATGGTTGAAATTCCAAATGATTATAACTTCTTTTAACTGAATGTAACAAGTATTCACCTAAGTGTCTCAACATTCTATATAAACATGTACATTATTGTAGCAATGAACCAACCTTCATAGAGAAGAAGTAATAATAGAAATTGGTTCAGATTCTTGCATATTGTCTGTGTGCATACTTTCTGTCGATATAGTTTATTTCTTACTTTCCTTTTTATTTTTCTAATATTCCTCCATAAAAGTGCTTGACTCATTCAGTTGACTGTTGTCCCTAGCGTGCACCTGGGCACGACCTGGATCAGTGAATCTGTCAATTTGATCTAGGGAATCAGTATTTGTGTGTTTCTGGATGCCACGGGAGATATCATGACGATTCTATGATTATTTTTTTTATGTGAATCAAATTCCCTATTAGGGGTTCGGCTTGTGTGCTCCATAGAGTATTATTTATTTGTGATTTTTAATGCTCTAGTGGAGGTTCGAATTGGTAATTTGACTCAGGGGGTTGAAAGAGTTGATTTAAGAATTCACCCAACATGAGAGGGGGATAATCTTGTGTGTCATTTTATTCTTGGTACACTAGGGCCTGAGGGAGAGAAGGGTAATCCCAAACACATGTCTTGGTCTAGTGCTCTCAATATCTGAATGCTCCAGTGGGGATTCAAATTGAGAAAGTGACCATGGAGGTTAAAGGTGGCATTCTGAGAGGGGGAAATCTCAATAAATAACATAGCTTACCTTTATTGGAGATGGGGATAATTATAAGAATGGAGGTGGATTATCCTTAGTATATTTGAGAATATACCATCTCATACAGGATTCTCAGACTTTAGCTCCGGGGGATCCTTCAGCAGGAAAACACATGCTAGGCATGGTCATAGGCTAGGAGGAAAGTTGTCATGTTACTGCCAAAAACACACTGCTAAGATAAGTTACTTAATCCTTTCAATTATATGCTTGAATATTATGATTAGTAGCCATTTTATGCGTGCTTGATAAATATTTGTTTAAATAAATTTATAGCTCCCTTCAAGGTTAGCAACTTTCCAGGAAATCTTTACTTCCTTGTGCTAGTAATTATTCCGTGAATTTTTACTAGATAATCTATTAATGAAATATGATTTATAAGTGATTAAATGTATGATTATATATGTATTCATATGCATTTAACTTCATTTTTTACTTTGATTTAGATGGAAATAAAAGAATAGAAATTGTGATGTGTGAGTTCCTACTTGTAGTACAAATACTCGGATTGTCAAGGATGATTTGTATTGTAATTTAAATTTGTTTTTTATTAGTTATTCAAGGATTATATAGAATTTCATGTGGCTTAACATGACAACCCAATATAAGGTTATGCATAAGCTAAAATAAGTTTCTTGGAGTTCCCATACATGTGTAGAAATTTATGAACATTTTTTGTCTCATTGGTAGGAATTGTTTCCAATTACTAAAAGAGAAAGATTTAATAGTTTGATGTTATGAGAATTGAATTATTTAGGTATAATATTTTGGAAAGCCATGTATTAAATATAAATGAGTCCGCATCTGATTCATATTCAGGATTTGTTTTTTTATGAACCTTGCAAACTAGTTAGTAACTAGTTGATTTATCTCCTAGTTAGGAGTATTATGACTAGTTTATTGATAAAACTAAAATTATGATTAATAGAAAAAGTCTGATTATATGAACATATCTGTTGTGCTTAACATAAAATCATCCCTCTTCACCTCCATAGAGACCCCCTATACCTTTCCTTACCATTAGACCTAGGATGGGTATGTTACAAGTGGTATCAGAGCTCTAGGTTAACACTAGGGTTGTTTGGACCTTCTATGCAATTGTTACTATGTATTATATGTAATTTATTATGTTTTATATGATGTTGAAAGAGATTAGTGATGTGCTAACCATATTGTTATAACCAACACATCACATCCCCAATTCTTGTCACAGACACAATATGAACCCTAAACTAACCTCCCATACTTATTATTAACTCCAATGTCTCAAGTCCTATGATGTGTTAACTATACTACTCGTTAAATTAAAACAAATATTTTTCTAAATATTAAATGTGTACCCTCTAACTTGATTGCACGTGATATTTCATGCATTAGATATATTGATATCCTTGCATTCCTTGAATTATGTGTTTAAATTATTACAAGTACAAGGCTAAAGGGGATATATTGTATTGGTATGTAGATTTAAATCTATAGAAATTAAATCATGTGTTAATAATTAATCTGTGTACATTCTTTTTTGTCAAGTTGCAGCAAATCTCTAATAAATCACCAACTAGGTCAAGAGAAGTTAAAGTTTCAGTTTTATAATAATTAATCCCAAAAAGTCTTTAAGTAAATGAAATAATGAATTTAACTGAAGGACCAAAAAAAACCTTAACTAAAAGCCTTAGTTTAGTCATATTGAACTTAACTTCAAGTTTAAATATTAGTAACTGATAGTGACTGTTAGTGCCAGAAATTGTTCTCAGAATACAAAATAACAAGCCAACACAATCTCATAAAACAAAATTAAGTAAAATAGGTTGTTTAGGGTTTTGGTTGTGTAGTTTGTAAATAAGAGGGTAAAAAATTGACAAGGCTAAGGAAAACAATAAATCATGCAACAATGAAGGACTGAGATGCATAATATATCAAACATAAAACCAGAAACAATAAGCACAACATTGAATTTCATCCACAGTTAACAAGCATTTCATGAATAATAACCTCAAACAAGAAATGAATATATCAACTAATTGATTAAACCAATCAGAAATTAAACCAGCAGATAGGATAAACATGGCTTATAATTTGCATATATTCCATAATCAGTCATTCAAAATACATAAGAGTTTTTGACACTTAGCTCCATAAACAGTAGCTTGATAGCCTCCCCTTGTACAAAAATTCGAACCCCCAGTCTTTTTCCAACCTTACTTTTATCTTGGTTTCCCAAAGACAGTTACATAACTGAAAAAACTACCTTTAGGTCATACTAACGAATTACTCAATAAAAATATAGCCATACAAATTAAACTAATTTTTTCAAAGACTAACTAATAACCACTATTTTTAAAGCACTTTACAAGTCCTTAGCAGCCTCTGCCAAAAAAACTATCCCTTCTAAAGCTTGAGTCTTCTTTCTTGTTTTCTGATGATCAGCTTACAGGTCTTCAACTCTTTTTGAAAGCTCCCGATTTTGCTGTGTTAGGTATTGAATGGTTTGCTTCAATTCTGCATACAGACTTTGTGTTTGTCTTTTCCTTTTCAAAGCCTCCTTAGAAACTGCAATTAATTCTTGATAGTGGATATTTACCTCCTCTAAATATTCTCTCAATATTCTGTTAGCAGTCGCTAACCCCTCATTTGTTTCATGCAGGTATTCTATTTGATATTTGTATTGTTTAATACTTCTCTGCAAATTCTCATTCTCTGAATCAATGCACTTCCCTTTTGAAACTAGATTCATTTCTTCTGGCATCCAAGGGATTTTCAATTTCTTAAAAATCTCTTCATCTTCCTCTAGCTGCTCTATCATAGCCATAGGAACCCCTGAAGATTCATTGACTTCAACACTGCATTGGGTTGATGGATCTGGAACCTTTTCTTTCTCTGCACAAAAACTTGATATGACTGAATGTTGCTTCTTTGAATCATCTTGATGATGGTCTAAGATTACCTTCTTTCGAACTTCCTTAAATATCTCTGAAATTTTGGTTTCAGTGAAAGCTAACTTATCTTCTGAAATAATTTGTTTCTTACCCTTCATCTCCTTTATATTTAAATATTCACTGTCTTCTAACTCTTCTTGAGATGAAGAGTCTTCAATCACTATAATTTTCTTCTGAGCTAATTTAGGGCTTAACAACTTTTTCATATTCAATCTGAGTTTATTGTTGGGTCTGGTCTTAGACCTCCAACCTGCCCCAATTTCCCCTAATGATGCTCAAAGTTTTTCCTTGATGTTTCATAGAAGCTAGCTGAACTACCTTTCTTTTTATCCCTCATGACATTACCCCTTCTTCAAAATGTTTATGTACATCATGTTCAGTGTCAACCCTAGCTTCATCAAATAATGAATTTTCCTTATCTTCTGACTGTACTCCCATAGGAACTTGTTCCTATTCTTTCAAATTTTCATTTACTTCCTGGTTTACTTCTACATGAAGACTATTTTCTACATGCTTCAAATCCTCATTTCTGCCTTTGATATTTCATTTCCCTCAATATTAGTCTGATGTTCATCTTCAGCATTTTGATCTCTTTGGGTCATAGATTTTCCTAGTACATTATCCTCTTCTATCTCGACTATGACCGTTCTTATTCATTTTCTTGACCAAATTATGTCCTTTATTCAATTGTCTTTTCTGAGCTTGGTCCTTCTTTCTCTGATTGAAATCCATACTAGAATAGAAAATAATCCCATGTTTTTTCCTTCTTTCGAAGCACAATACTTATGATTAGCTTTATTAGACCGTGATCAAATATAGACTGTTTAGTATGGTCTTGATGCTCCTTTACCCTGTTGGACATCTTTTGTAGGCTTTTAAGGAAAAATAAAGGAAGGTTCATCTTTGATTCATGGTTAAGATGCTGCAAAAACGTGAAATGATACTTAAATACAAATGCAAATCTTCCTTCACAAGTTATTTAACTTTGCATAACTTTTACTGGTTCTCTCCACTCTGGTTTGAACTTCTAGATATGTACTCCTTTACCCCAGTCTGAAACAACATCTGGAAGCAAGTAATTATGTGCATCAAAGGTAAAAGGTACTTTTTTGAACCAATATTCACCTTCATCTGGGATCCCTGTGGCCTCTGCTATTAGTCCTCTGTTCAACTCAATATTTAAGGTGTCAAAAGTAACAATATCTTTATCCAATCTCTGAGCAAACTTATATGAGACCTCTGTGTGATATCCATCAATATTCTCAAAAACGCTTAACCATCCTGCTTCTAAAAATAATCTTGTACAGTTAGGGAAAGCTTGAACCCAAGACATATCTAAGGGTTCAGCTCTGTTTGTTTTCCCACTCCTCTTCATTTTAGGTAACTGAATCTTAAAAATTGCTTCCTTCAGTAAAGAACTTTAGCTCTATTCAAATCTTGGCAATTTTAACAGACAATGATATGTTGAGAAAACTAAACCCCTAAACTGGATTTTATCACTCAAATTGCATAGTATCTTAACTTAATTGACAGAGAAAATTCCACATTGAGCAACAATTGAGTTTATATACTAGCATTCTTAGTTAAAATCCATAATTAATCTTTTGTCAATGCGAACCCGAATACATGAAATATGATAATAATTCGCCTCATACCTGTCAGAATAGTGGATTCAGCTGCTAGAAATATGTTTTTGTGTCTGCTAGGTGTCCAATTTCATTCTTAAATCTTTCTCTGACCTCCACGACAGTGCCAAACAGTTGCCCTTCAAAGCCCTAAATTATCGACCTTCTTCAATCTTTGGTTACAAACTGCCATAACTTTGCCACGACTTCTATGCTCTTCATGCGCTTCAGGAGATGCGTAACTAAAGGCGAATTTTCCTCATCATGGATAATTATTAATGTTCCATTACTCTGTATCACATAAATTCTAGACCACCACAACTTACCCTAATGATTCCTTGCCTGAACTGTTAACACTTGTCACAATGATTACTTTGGCCAAAAACACGTATCAAACTCATTAACAAGTGTGAATAACCTCTCCTATGTGCAAATTTTAAAAATTTTGAGCCAAAAATCATGATTTCAGATAACACGATTTTCTTGTAGCGCATGTGTTTAACTTTTGGGCTTGCGCTACAAGAATACCTGTTTTAATAATTTTCAAAATAAAACTCATAGCAAAGGGTTAACTTTGGTGAAATGGCTTAAAATAAAACCTTATGATATTTTTTAGAACCTTTAAGTCATATAAACATCCTACAAGCCTCTAAAAACTATAAATTTTGCAAAGTAAAACCAAAATTGGAAAACCTATGAAGTCAACTATAAATACAAACATAAAAATCAAAGAAACGATTTAAAAGAACCTAAAGTCCAAACTTAAAAACAAAACCATGTTTTAAAAAACAAGCAAATGCTTTAAAATGAGAAGCAAAAACACGCTATAACAATGACTTTAACAAAAGGTTTCAGTTTAGTTAAACATTGACTTAAGTTAAAGTTTTAATTTAATTGGATATTGAATTAGGTTAAAGATTTTGTTTGGTTAAGTATTAAAGTGAACATATGTGATGGTGTTTATTAAGTAGAAACAATTTTATTGATTAGTTTATAAAAGTATATACATGTTAGGATTTGAATTAGCCTAAGGGGTCATCAATAGATGTTTAGTGGATTGGTTGGGATAAGGCCTAGCTAATATGATTAGTAGGGGGTTATTTTTCAAAAATATAATACTATATATTAGAAATCAATGGAAAGATATATGCACCTATGTAATTATTAAACGACATAAATTAGGATTCCCTTGTTAATACGGTAAGGGAAGCAATTATTTTGGAATTATTTGGATGAGAATAGCATTTCTTATGCTTGGTGACATATATAAAGA
>LPNX010004616.1:0-16388 GCA_001517045.1 Pseudotsuga menziesii | reverse complement strand
ATTTAAATTTTATTTTGTTTAAATAAATGTTAAAAGTTGGTATTTTTTCTGGTTCCATGAAGATATTGAAGAGATTTGCATTAGGATTCTAAACATTTTAGTGAATGTTGAGTTATATTTCCTATCAATGTCACAAGTTAACGAATATTGTCTAATAATATGCAATATTTCCTATGGGTTCTCTTTCCATATCAATGACAATTGAAATTGAACGGTATTTGAAATAGATGGATGTGTCTTAATCTTATTGATATGTATAGAATGGACTAATTCTTGTAGCCTTCTTGTTTCTTTAGTTAATATTGGAATTATTGCACATAAGTTCCTTTGGCCTATTAGCCTTTAAATTCTATAAGGTTTGAATGTGTCCTTTATGGTCTATATTGCAAATCATTTTGGTAGTATCTAGGTGAAATTTCATGAAGAAAAGTAAAAAGGTGAAACAAGGTATTGATGATAAAATCATCTATATGGAAAGTGCTTACTAATCCTGTAAATGATTAAAGGTGATGCAAATGGTAATTTGATTTATGTATATTATTGTATCTGGTCGAAGATGTGTATGTACTTGGGAACTAATCATATGATCTATTGATTGAATGTGACTCAAGTGAGCACTAGGTAGTGGGAGGTATTGTGGTGTCTCGGAAGAGAAGTTCGGATAGCGGTAATGATAAAGGCATGTCTAATGACATGTCAGAGTAAGTAGGCATCAAGGACGATGCATTTTTTTAAGGTGGGTGGGATGTAATATCTCGAAGGTAAGCCCAAAACATTGGTATGTGTGCTTATGTTGCTTTGTTGAGTTGGCACTAGGTACCAAGACAATGGACACTTGATGAGATGGATTTTATTTTAATTGCAATAATTAATATTATATCTAATTATTATTATTATTATTATTATTATTATTATATTATTATTATTATTATTATTATATTATTATTATTATTATATTCAAAAATATTAATCACGTCACAACATGACAAAAACGTTGCAAGGGGGTTTTGGAATGTCTTGTGACAAGGGGTTGGGGTTAGGAGTTGTAGCTTCCCTTCAAATTACTCTTACCCACCTACTTTCTTTAATTCAGGACTATGGGGTCCAAAAACCCATAATTAATTCCATGCATGAAGAATCTACACCCCTCGATGAGAATATTCCTCATCTAGTTAGCAGTGGGGCCCACTACCACTTCACACACTAACTATGCGCCTATTAGACTAACTTTGGTCAAGGTTTCTGAGTACAAGAAGAAGTCATTAAGTAATAATTCAAAGGGAAATAAGAATATTTGAAAACTACTCCAAAAATATGACATATAATGCTATAAGTGTAATAACCACGGACATATGGCAAGAGATTGTAAGTTGAAGACTCCTACAAAAAATATTGTTGCAATCAAATCTCAGAGCACCAAACAAAAGAGATATTGGAGAGAAAAGGAAGAAAGGAAACTTCCATGATTTCCTTAGGTGCAACTAAAATTCAAAACTTATGGCACTTGGACAGTGGTTGTTCAAAACATATGACTGGTGACCCAGGAAAATTCATAACACTTAAAGATAATAAGGGAAAAGTCACTTTTGGAGACAGCCTGTCCTCCAAAATAATCGGCAAAGGAACAACTGTTGTCAACAGCAGGATCAAAGCTGATAACGATCTGCTAGTTTAAAACCTCAAGCCTAATCTTCTCAGTGTAAGTCAAACATGCAACCAAGGACACATTTACATCTTCGGCTCAGAAAAATGTGAAATCAAGAATAATAAATTAGGAAAGGTTGTTGGAATTGCTATGAGAAATACAAACATTGTATACATATTGGAAAATGAAAACCAAGGTTACTTAAGTATGGTAGATGAAAGTTGGTTATGGCACAGAATGTTGGGACATCTAAGTTTTGACAATCTTGCCAAAATAAGCACGAAGGAAGCTGTAAGAGATCTACCTAAAATTATAGTTCCTCTAAACTCTGTGTGCAAACATTGTCAATATGGGAAGCAAACCAGAGCCAATTTTAAAATAAAAGAACATGTGACCTCACACCCTTTGGAAATAATACACACATACCTCTGTGGACCAACCAGAACTAAAAGTATGCAAGGAGATCACTATTTCATGATGCTCATTGATGATTACACAAGGATGACCTGGGTGGCATTTCTCAAATAAAAATCAGAAGCCTTTAAAAAAATTAAAATCTTCAAGGAAATGGCTGAAAATGAGTATGGTATGAAAATCAAGTGTCTTAGATCAGATAATGGGCGAGAGTTTACCTCAAATGAATACAATGAGTTCTATGAAGGTCATGGAATTAAGAGGAAATTTTTAGCTGCAAAAACTCCTTAGCAGAATGGGGTTGTTGAAAGGAAAAACATAACAGTCCAAGAAGCTTCCAGAACTATGCTCAATGAAGCAAAACTGCCGGATTCATTTTGGAGAGAAGTTGTATACATAGCTATCTACACACTTAATAGAGGACAACTCAAAGTGAATAAGGATAAGACCCCTTACGAATTGTGGTATGGAAGACCAGCCTCAGTCAAATATTTTAAAGTGTTTGGCAGTAACTGTTACATCAAAAGAAACGAGAATGACCTTGAAAAGTTCAAATCCAGGACTGATGAAGGAATATTTTTAGGATACTCATCCACCAAAATGGCATACAGGTGTTACAATAAAAGGTTACATAAAATTGTAGAAAGTGTAGATGTAAAAGTAGATGATATAAAACCAAGGAAAGAGAAAAATCTTAACAATATTGAAAACACATGTGATGATGAAATAAAAGATTTGCAAAAGGACGAGAGCATTCATAAATAAGAATACAAAGAGAAGGAAGATACATAGGAATATGATGAAGAATTCCCTAGACCTGACACTAAAAATGCTTCTAGAAGGGAACAAAAGGATCATCCCGAGTCACAGATCATGGGTGATAAAAATGTTGGAGTTAAAACAAGAAGTCAACTACCAGATGTGGAACAAGCCCTACTCTCAATAGTAGAAACCAAGAACTTTACAGAAGCTAGCAAAAGTGATGAATGGGTCAAAGCCATGAATGAAGAACTAGATCAGATTGAGAAAAATGACACTTGTGAACTTTCCCCAAGACTTGAAGATAAGAACATTGTAGGAACCAAATGGATTTTCAAAAACAAGTTCAATCAAGATGGACAAGTAATAAGGAACAAAGCAAGACTGGTTTGTATGGGTTATGCCGAAGTGGAAGGTATTGATTTTAAAGAAACTTATGCTCCTATAGCTCGACTTGAAGCAATCAGAATGTTTTTAGCACTATCATGCCAAAAACTTCAAAGTATATCAAATGGATGTCAAGTCTGCATTCATGAATGGGAAACTAGAAGAAGAAGTGTATATTGAACAACCTGAAGGGTTTCTCTTGTCTGGAAACAAAGATTATGTTTGTAAACTGAAAAAAAGGCACTCTATGGCCTCAAACAAGCTCCAAGAGCATGGTTTTCAAGACTAGATAGTTACTTGAAACAACAAGGTTTTAAAAGAGGATTCATTGAAATTAATCTTTACCTAAAAATCGAAGATAAAAATATGATCACTGTTGTTGTATATGTGGATGATATCATTTTTGGAAGCAATCTTCAAATCCTAAGTGTAGACTTTGCCTCTGAAATGAAGAAAGAATTTTAAATGTCAATGTTAGGGGAATTTACATTCTTCTTGGGACTGCAAGTCTACCAAACAGATGAAGGAATTTTCATCTCTCAAACCAAGTACATCAAAGACATGTTGAAAATTTTTAAAATGGAAGATTCCAAACATGTTGGTACTCCTATGGTCACTGGTTGCAAGTTAAGTTAGGATGATGAATCTCTTGAAATAGATCATACCGTGTTTAGATCCATGATTGTAAGTCTGCTATATGTGACAGCCACAAGACTAGATGTGATGCAAGTTGTTGGATTGGTTTCTAGATTCCAGTCAGCTCCCAAAGAAACAGATGTAACAACAGTAAAAGGATTTTCAAATATCTAAAAGGTACTATGGAGTATAGTTTATGGTATCTGAAAGGACAAGACTTTACCTTGAAGGAATTTATTGATGCAGATTGGGAAGGAAGTGTTGACGATCGAAAAATGACTAGTGGAACAACATTTTTTCTAGGAAATTGTTTAGTATCATGGTCAAGTAAAAAACAATCCTCCACTTCACTTTCTACAATAGAAGTAGAATATATTGTTTCCGCCTCATGTTGTATTTAAGTTATTTGGATGAGACAAACCCTATAAGATCTACTTGTAAACTATGATCATCCAATAGTGATCAATTGTGATAACACTAGTCCTGTAAATATGTCTAAAAATCCTATCATGCATTCTAAGACAAAACATATACCAATCAAATATCACTATCTATGAGAATAGGTATCTCAAAAATTTGTTAAATTAGAATACATTGACACAAAATAACAGATTGCTGACATTTTCACTAACCCACTACCTAAGGAAGCCTTTGAGCATCTTAGACAGAAATGGGAGTAATTTCGTTACAAAAGTACTAAGAGGAGAAAGCTCAATCTCAGGGGAAGAAATGCTGACAAGGGGAGCTGTCAGACTGAAAGGTTGCTTTGTCATTGTTTTCAAAGGGGGAGAATGGTTAGAGGTTTCCATCAATGCCAAAGGGGGAGATTGTTGAGTATATAGTTTTCATTGATGTCAAAGGTGTTCACAAATGAAAAAGGAATAACCAGTGGATATGATGGAAGAACAAACTCAATGAAAGACTAAGGTAGTGATGGCATGGTATGGCATAGTTGAGAATGTGGCATGACAACATATGAGATGAATAAGATGGACATGGGTGATAACACAACATGAACGATTGATCTGAAGACTTCCAAGTTAGTGTCGACAGTATGATGTAAAAAATGGTTAATAAAATAAAGAACAACGGTCGAGTAGAAGTAGAGATGCAGTAAGAATGACAAAACTATTAGAAACGGTCGCAAGGGATTTCCGTAAAGAGATCGTGTAGATCCGCAAATTCATGGTAAGATCCAAGTTCGATATGAAATCGGCGGTTAGGAAGCATCATGCATGAGATCCAACGACTAATATTAAGATTGGATGGCTAAGATTAGTTCCTCCAAAAGAGATCGATGGTGCAGAAGAGAAGTTGCGGAAAGAAGATTGCGGAAAGTCGAGATACGATTTTGGGAAATGTTACATCCTGCATCCTACATCCCGCAATCTGGAGAGATCAGACGACTGAAGTTAGTTCCACTAAAACAGATCAACAGTTCGGAAAATGAAGTGCGGAAAAATTTTTGTGGAAATTCGAGATATGATTTTGGGAAACGTTACATCCCGCATCCCGCAATCTGAAGATCGACGCTCATGGAGAATCCCGATGAAGATCAACGATGAGGAATCGTTGAAATAGAAAATTGGTGTGGAAATACGATTTCAAGAGGAAATATTTAGGGTATATCAATGGTCCAGAGAGATTCGGGCATAAGATCAACAGTCTGGATTGTATCTAGTATCTAGTGAAGAATATTACGAAAGCACCAGAAAGCGATAAACAGGGTTGCGGAAATGAACTCTGAGCTGAAAGAAGAAAGAAACGGTGCATTTGCTGAAACTTAACGATGAAATGATGCGACGGTTGAATGGGTAGATGATGAAGAGGTATGTCTGTAAGTAAAAATTCATGATCCAAAATGAAGGATCATAGCTATGGACAGATGCGTTGGTAGGTAGTAGGTAAAAGGTATTTATTGAATGAATGTATAAAGAATAAGGTGTCTCTTTTAGCAAGTATGATAAAGTCCAAAGTGAATAGTTTTTGAACTGTTATAAAAGACTGAGAACATCAGTCTAGGGTGGCAGGGTGGTGCTAGGGTAGGCCACAGGTTCACAGGGGGTTGTAGCCTCCTTCCAGTCGTAGCTGGAGAACAATATGGCGTAGCATCCTTGTTTGTTGAAGCAGGCAAAAAACCATAGGGGTGTTGTAGCATCCCAATCTGTAGTTGCAGGAAAAATATAGGGTATATCTACATCCTTTCTGTTGCAGCAGATAAACAATTTTGTAAATTCATCTTATTAATGATTTTGTGTTGGTGGTTTTCTCTTTTGAGGTTTCCACAATAAAATATGTGTTGATAGTTTATTTTGTGTATTTTAAAGTAAAAACTGACAATACTGATTCATCCCCCCCTATCACTATTGTGGGATAAATGGTATTAAGGAAGGTTCCTTCACAACAACTTAACCACTGGAAGGAAGATCCCATCCAAAAACCACAATGGATCAACAAGAAGGATTGGCCACCAACAAACCTCCACTATTTATCGAAAAAAATTATGCCTATTGGAGTGTAAGAATGAAGTGTCATCTGATGTCCCTGGGATGGAAGGTTTGGAAGCAATAGAGGAATGTAATATAGGAAACCAATACCCTATGGACACAGTTGAACTAGGTGAATATGAAGGGAATGCCAAAGCCCTAAACGCAATCTTAAGTGGCTTAACAAACTCGGTATTTACTAAAGTTATGCAATGCACATCTGCCAAACAAGCTTGGGAAAAATTGAAGATTATCTAAGAAGGAGAATCTAAGGTTAGAGAATCCAAACTTCAAACTTATAGAGGTCAATTTGAAAGCCTTAAAATGAAAGAAGAAGAGAATGTTGGGGAATACCTTCTTCGAGTAGATGAAGTTGTTAATGCAATCAGAGGCCTTGGGGGGGAATTAAAAGAAAAAGAAGTGGTAAGCAAGGTACTAAGAACATTACCAATGATATATGACCCAAAGGTATCTACCGTAGAATAACGATATGACCTTAAAAAGGTAACAATGGATGAGTTACATGGAATTCTCATTGTGTATGAGATGCGGACATGACAAAATGGATCTTCAAGAAGAGAGGAAGCCTTTAAAGCTTCCATAAAAAATCAATAAGAAAACTCAAATGATGAGGAAGCCCTTTTCATGAATAAACTTGAGAGAGGGACTGGAAAGTACAAGGGGAATTTACCTTTAAAATGTTTTAATTATGGAAGTATTGGACATTTTTCCTCTAAATGCACTACACTAAACAAGATGAGAATGAAGAAAAGGAAAATTCAAAATACGTAAACTAGGAAACAATAAAAAACACTATGGGAAAAAGAAAATTGTGTACACCATGGAAGACAGTGAAGATTCAGATGGAAGCATAGTTGAAGAAACTTAAGTTTTATTTATGGGTCTAGACACTCAAGCCTCAAATAGTGACTCAGACGTAGAAGGAGAAATAGATCTAAGAGATGAACTTGTTAGCGCCCTTGGAGAACTTGAAAAATGTAGGAAAAAGAACCGACAGTCAAATCTTATCATTAGTCAGTTGGATCTTAACTCTTAGATGCCAAAAAGGCTGAGGAGGAACTAAACCTATAGCTCAAAAGAAGAATACAGGAGTCTGAAAATCTCGCAGAAGAATGCAATTCAAGAGAAATCTTGATGAAGGATCTATCAAATCAAACTTTGAGAATAACTCAAGGATACTAGATGACATTCTGAGTAGCCAAAGACGATCAGGTGATAGGTTTGGTTTGGGGTTCATTAAAGAAAAGAAGCCAGATATTTTTCTTGACTCAAATCAAGAAGGAAGTAAGAAAAGTTATGTTGAAATACTAAAGACTCCAGCTAAAAGGGAAAGAAGCAAGAAAGTTGACTTAATTTCACAAGATAAAAATAGAAATAATTTAGCACCCAAAAGACCAAATAGATATCTATAGATCTTTTAAGGTCACTGCTTTTCTTGTAATAATTTTGGTCATAAAGCCTTAAACTGTAGAACTGAAAGAAAGGTTTCTGAGTACAAGAAGAAGTCATCAAGTAAGAAGTCGAAGGGAAATAAGAATCTTTTTACACTACTCCAAAATATGACATAGAATTCTATGAGTATAATAACCACAGACATATGGCAAGAGATTGTAAGCTGAAGACTCCTACAGAAAATATTGTTGCAATCAAATCTCATAACACCAAACAAAAGAGATAATGGAGAGAAAAGGAAGAAAAGGAAACTTTCATGATTTCCTTATGTGCAACTGAAAGTCAAAAATTATGGCACTTGGACAATGGTTGTTCAAAACATATGACTGGTGACCCAAGAAAATTCATAACACTTAAAGATAATAAGGGAAACTTCACTTTTGGAGACAGCTTGTCCTCCAAAATAATCAGCAAAGGACATCGGCACATAAGGTTGGGACATCTAATTTTTGACAATATTGCCAAAATAAGAACGAAGGAATTTGTAAGAGATCTACCTAAAATTATGTTTCCTCTAAAGTCTGTGTGCAAACATTGTCAACATGGGAAGCAAACCAGAGCTAGTTTTAAAATAAAAGAACATATGACCTCACACCCTCGGGAAATAATACACACATACCTCTGTGGACCAACCAAAACTAAAAGTCTACAAGGAGATCACTATTTCATGTTGCTCATTGATGATTACATAAGGATGACCTGGGCGGCATTTCTCAAAGAAAAATCAGAAGCCTTTGAAAATTTTAAAATCTTCAAGGCAATGGCTAAAAATGAGTCTGGTATGAAAATTAAGTGTCTTAGATCAAATAATGGGGGAGAATTTACCTCAAATGAATTCAATGAGTTCTGTGAAGGTCATGGAATTAAGAGGCAATTTTCAGCTACAAAAACTCCTCAGCGAAATGGGGTTATTGAAAGGAAAAAAAGAAAAGTACAAGAAGCTGGCAGAACTATGCTCAATGATGCAAAACTGTCGGATTCATTTTGGAGAGAAGTTGTATACACAACTGTCTATACACTTAACAGAAGACAACTCAGAGTGAATAAGGATAAGACCCCTTATAAATTGTGGTATGGAAGACCATCCTTAGTCAAATATTTTAAAGTGTTTGGCTGTAACTGTTACATCAAAAGAAATGAGGATGACCTTGGAAAGTTTGACTCTAGGACTGATGAAGGAATATTTTTAGGATACTCATCCACCAAAAAGGAATATAGGTGTTACAATAAAAGGTTACATAAAATTGTAGAAAGTGCATATGTAAAAGTAGATGATATAAAACCAAGGAAAGAGAAAAATCTTGACAGTATTGAAAACACATGTGATGATGAAATAAAATATTTGCAAAAGGACGAGAGCATTCATAACGAAGAAGAAGACAAAGAGAAGGAAGATACACAAGAATATGATGAAGACTTCCCTAGACCTGACACTAAAAATCCTTCTATAAGGGTACAAAAGGATCATCTGGAGTCATAGATCATGGGTGATAAAAATGCTGGAGTCAAAACAAGAAGTCAACTACCAGATGTGGAACAACCCCTTCTCAATAGTAGTACCCAAGAACTTTACAGAAGTCAACAAAAGTGATGAATGAGTCAAAGCCATGAATGAAGAACTAGATTAGATTGAGAAAAATGAAACTTGGGAACTTGTCCCAAGACCTAAAGATAAGAACATTGTAGGAACCAAATGGATTTTCAAAAACAAGTTCAATCAAGATGGACAAATAATAAGGAACAAAGCAAGATTGGTTTGTAAGGGTTATGCCCAAGTGGAAGGTATTGATTTTGAAGAAACTTATGCTCTTGTAGCTCGACTTGAAGCAATCGGAATTTTTTAGCACTATCATGCCATAAAAACTTCAAAGTATATCAAATGGATGTCAAGTCTGCATTCCTGAATGGGAAACTAGAAGAAGAAGTGTATATTGAACAACCTAAAGGTTTTCTCTTGTCTGGAAACAAAGATTATGTTTGTAAACTGAAAAAAGCACTCTATGGTCTCAAACAAGCTCCAAGAGCATGGTTTTCAAGACTAGATAGTTACTTGAAACAACAAGGTTTTAAAAGAGGAGTCACTAAAAGTAACATTTACCTAAAAATCGAAGATAAAAATATGATCATTGTTGATGTCTATGTGGATGATATCATTTTTGGAAGCAACCTTCAAATCCTAAGTGTAGACTTTGCCTCTAAAATGAAGAAAGAATTTGAAATGTCAATGTTGGTTGAATTGGAATTCTTCTTGGGACTACAAGTCTACCAAACAGAAGAAGGAATTTTCATCTCTCAAACCAAGTACATCAAAGACATGTAGAAAATTTTTAAAATGGAAGATTCCAAACCCGTTGGTACTCCTATGGTCACTAGTTGCAAGTTAAGTAAGGATGATGAATCTCTTGAAGTATATCATACCATGTTTAGATCCATGATTTCTCAGTCTGCTATATGTGACAGTCACAAGACCATATGTGATGCAAGTTGTTGGATTGGTGGCTAGATTCCAGTCAGCTCCCAAAGAAACACTTGTAACAATAGTAAAAAGGATTTTCAAATATCCAAAAGGTACTATGGAGTATGGTTTATGGTATCCGAAAGGACAAGACTTTACCTTGAAGGCGTTTACTGATGCATATTGGGCAGGAAGTGTTGATAATCGAAAAAGTACTAGTGGAGCAACATTTTTTCTAGGAAATTGTTTAGTATCATGGTTAAGTAAAAAACAGTCATCCATTTCACTCTCTATAGCAGAAGCAGAATATATTGCTGCCGCTTCATGTTGTACTTAGGTTATTTGGATGAGACAAACCCTAGAAGATCTACTTGTAAAATATGAACATCTAATAGTGATCAATTGTGATAACACTAGTGCTATAAATATGTCTAAAAATCCTATCATGCATTCTAAGACAAATAATATACCAATCAAATATCACTATCTAAGAGAACAGGTATCTCAAAAAGCTGTCAAATTAGAATACATTGACACCAAAGAATAGATTGCTGACATTTTCACCAAACCACTACCTAAGGAAGCCTTTGAGCGTCTTAGACATAAAATGGGAGTAATTCCCTTACAAAAGTACTAAGAGGAGAAAGCTCAATCTTAGGGGGAGAAATGCTGACAGGGGGAGCTGTCAAACAGAAAGGTTCCTTTGTCATTGTTGTCAAAGGGGGAGAATGGTTAGAGTTTGCCATCAATGCCAAAGGGGGATATTGTTGGGTATATAGTTGTCATTGATTTCAAAGGTGTTCACGAATGACAAAGGAATAACCAGTGGATATGATGGCAAAACAAACTCAGTGAAAGACTACGGTAGTGATGGCATGGCATGGCATAGTTGAGAATGTGGCATGACAACATATGAGATGAATGAGATTGACATGGATGATAAGACAACATGAATGACTAATCTGAAGACTTCCAAGTCAGTGTCGATAGTATGATGTAAACAATGGTTAATAAAACAAAGAACATAGGTCGAGTAGAATTGGAGATGCAGTATGAATGACAAAATTGTTAGAAATAGTCGTAGAGGATTTCTACAAAGAGATCGTGCATATCCACAAAGTCATGGTAATATCTGAATTCGATATGAAAACAACAGTTAGGAAGCATCCCACACGAGATCCAACAGCTGAGGATCAGTTCCGCAAAAGACAGGCGGGAGGATGAATTTCTGCAAAAGAACAATATTGGATGACTAAGATTAGTTCCGCCAAAAGAGATCGACAGTGCGAAAGATAAGTTGCGGAAAGAAGATTGCGGAAAGTCGAGATACGATTTTGGGAAATGTTACATCCCGCATCCCACAATTTGTAGAGATCATACAATTGAAGTTAGTTCCACTAAAACAGATCAACGGTTTGGAAAATGAAGCGCAGAAAGAAGTTTGTGGAAAGTCGAGATATGATTTTGGGAAATGTCACATCCTGCATCACGCAATCTGAAGATCAACGCTCATGGAGAAGCTCGATGAAGATCAACAGTGAGGAATCGTTGAAACAGAAACTTGGTGCGGAAATATGATTTCAAGAGGAAATATTTAGGGTAGATCGATGGTCTGGATGGTATCTAGTGAAGAAGATTACGGAAGCACCAGAAAGCGATAAACAGGGCTGCAAAAATGAACTCTGAGCTGAGAGAAGAACAAAATGGTGCATTTGCTGAAACTTAACGATGAAATGATGTGACGGTTGAATGGGTAGATGATGAAGAGGTATGTCTGTAAGTAAATAGTCATGATCCAAAACGAAGGAACGCAGCTATGGAGAGATGCGTTGGTAGGTAGTAGGTAAAAGGTATTTATTGAATGAATGTGTAAAGAATAGGGTGTCTCTGTTAGCAAGTCTGATAGAGTCCAAAGTGAATAGTTTTTCAACTATTCTAAAAGGCTGAGAACATTAGTCTAGGGTGCTAGAGTGGTGCTAGGGAAGGACACATGTCTGCAGGGGGTCGTAGCTGGAGAACAAGGTGTTGTAGCATCCTTGTCTGTTGAAGTAGGAAGAAAACCATAGGGGCATTGTAGCATCCCAGTCTGTAGTTGCAGGAAAGATCCAAGGTGTATCTACATCCTTTCATTCAGCAGATAAACAATTTTGTAAATTCATCTTATAAATGAGTTTGTGTTGGTGGGTTTCTCTTTTGAGGTTTCCACAATAAAATCTGTGTTGATAGTTTATTTTGTGTATTTTAAAGTAAGTAAAAACTGACAATACTGATTCACCCCCCCCTCTAAGTTTTGTGGGATAAACCAACATTGCCTCCAACCAGACACTACTAAGATAAGTTACTTAATCCTTTCAGTTATATTCTTGAATATTATGGTTACTAGGCAGGTTATGTGTGCTTGATAAATCTTAATTTAAAGAAATTTTTAGCTCCCTTCAAGGTTAACAGCTTTCTGGGAAATCTTTACTTCCTTGTGCTAGTAATTATTCTATGAATTTGTACTCGGTAATATATTAATGAAATCTTATTTATAAGTGATTAAATGGTTGATTATATTATGTATGGATGTGTATTTAAATTCAATTTTGAATCTATTTTAGATGAAAATAAAAGATTAGAAATTGTGATGCTGTGAGTTCCTACTTGTAGTATAATTACCAGGTTGTCAAGGAGGTTTTGTATTGTAATTTAAATATGTATTTTGTTAGTTATTAAAGGATGATATGGACTTGCATGTGGCTGAAAATGACAGTCGAATATCGGGTTATGCAAAAGTTTAAATAAGTTTCTTGGAGTTCCCAGGCCTGTGTAGACATTTGTGAATAGTTTTTGTCTGAATGGTAGGAATTGTTTCCAACTACTGAAAGAAGAGTATTTGGTAGTTTGATGCCACGAGAATTGAATTATTTAGGTCTAATATTTCGGACAATCATGTGTTGCACCTGGAAATCTCACATTGCTTAGCAGCATCCATGAGAATTTTACTTTGCCTTTCAACCTCCCAGAAAGCCTGGCTCGAGTCACCTTGGTCACTTTTTTCCCAGACCTAGAAGGGACGACGCCTTCTTGTTTTTTGCACAAAGCGTCGGCGACTCTTGTCCCAGTTGAGCATAAAGTGTCATTTCCCCTCTTCTTTGGAAAAAACCCTAGATCGACGCTTCTGACAGTTTTGCTAAAAGCGTTGGTGGTCAGTGAATGAGAAAAAAAGATGTTTCTAGAAGCTTCCATGCGGAAATTTCCATAGGGTTAGTTCCTATATGCTTGGGAGAGGTGGCGTTCGCCTTCCTCACTTATAGGGATCTCATCCTATCCTTTTTCCAAGTCATCTCTTGAGTTCTAGGACTATAAATGGAGCCTTCATGAGGAGAGTAGGGGAGGCCAAGAAAAGCACCCTTATGCTGCTAGTTTGAAGTCTGAATCAAAGGCAAAGTAGAGTTAACTTGTGGTTGGAGAGGTCTTCATAGTCATAGGAGATTGTAGACATTCTTGTTGAGATCGAAGCCATCGACATCAAGGCTTTTGGTTGTACTTTCTCATCCATATATTAATGCAAAGACATTTCCCTTTCCTATATTTGATTGTATTGATTGTAATTAGATATTATTGGACTCCTTGATCACCAATATGAATAGTCAATTTATCATGATGCTCTCATCCTTTTCATTTGTCTTGTGATCTATTTTGTAGGTACTTAACTATTGCAAGGACTTTTTGGAAAGAAGACAAGCGGATCTAAGGTTGAGGTATATTGTCTTTCATGTTAGTTGATTTTATTATTCAAGGAAAGGATATGTTGTTGTGTCTTTTTGTTCTCTAGTTGTGACTTGCATTGCAGAGGAACAAGCAGTGTCCGCATCGATTAAGAATTCCTGATAACATCATGTATTAAATATAAATGCTTCCCACATCTTATTTGTATTCAAGATTTTTTTATGTGTGAACCATGCAAACTAGTTAGTAACTAGCTGATTTATTTCCTCGTTAGGAATATCATGATTAGTTTACTAATAAAACTAAAATTATGATTAATAGACCATATCTGATTATAAGAACATATCTATTGTGCTTAACATTAAATCATCCCTCTTCACTTCCATAGAAATCCCCTATACCTTTCCTTACCATTAGACCTAGGATGGGTATGTTACAAGGAGAGTCAACCGTAAATGTCCCTATTCCCATGGGAGTCAAACTATTTGTAGAACAATCTCCTAAGGACACAAGAAGAAAAGGATTACATGTTATGTGTGCCCTATTCTAGTCCGAAAGTTAGTCTAATGTATGCTATGGTTTGTACACGACCTAATATTGTCCATGCAGTGAGAGTATTGAGAAGGTACATGTAGACACCTAGAAAAGAGCACTAGAATGAACTCGAGAGAGTAGTATTTACGTATCTGCGTGGAATGATGGATTATGAAATCTGTTATAGAGGAGATTCTAAAGACAACAAAGAAATTGATGTATATGTTTTTGTCAATTCTTGGAGACATCAACAATAGATGGTCGAACAATGGTTATGTGTTCAAGATATTTGGTAGAGCATTCAGTTGGGATGAGTAGAAGGATTTTGCCCACGACCTTCCTTCTCCTCTTGTCATTCCAAAAGAATCGTTGACAAAGGCCATTCTCAGTTGGTCGTAGTGGTTTCTTGGTGGGTTTGAACTGAAGAAAAACTTGGCCAAGTTTGATTTTGTTGTTTCTCGGTAGCTTGATCATTCCTCACTCAGGTAATGAGATTCTTTTACTGGCATTTTATCCCATCTAATTTACAGCCTCATGATTGTTAGCAATTAAGTGCTAACTGTTTCTTTTTGTCATTGTTTGTGGAGGCACCCTTGACTGAGGCATGATGGATGTGCTTCCATTCCTTCCAAGTGGTCAATGCTAATTCTAGGTAAGACTAGGACCATATTTGGTCCACTCTCCTTGGATTAATGGTTAACTTTTGGTGTTTTTTTAGGTTTCCCTGACATGGTGATGGGGTTTCTCTTTAGTATCTAGCTAGGTCAAGTTATGACTCTCATATATAAAGTTTGAACAATTCTCTCCATTTTTGGGAATGTACAGGAACTATTTTGTAATGTTAATTGTTCTATAGACTTAAACAAAGGCTTTGCTCACAATGAATGGTTCTATGGCTCAGTCCAATGTTTAATTTTTAGTATGTAATGTTGATTTCCTGAATGCCACGATTATGTGGCAGTACATACTGTAACGAAATCGTGGTTTCTATGATTGTTAGCCTATTTTTGTTTTGCATATGGTTAATGTCTGATACCATGAATTTATTATTGAATTTGTTAGTTTAGTGTAGTCATGTACCGTTTAGAGTGTTTTGGTTAAAAGGTCCATCCTGGGTTTCTGGTTTTGGGTTTCTTGGGCATAGTAAATATGTTCCAGGTTTATTTTTGTGACTATGATTATTTGTGATGGCTTTCCTAGTTTAAATCTATATGTTGTTAAACTTTATTTTATAATGGTATTATGGTTTCATACGATCTAGAAATTGATCCCTTAATCCTTCTACGTGTAGTGACAACTCTATAATTTTGTTTATTAGATGAATTTCTTGGATTGCGAATTGATCCATGAACAATATTTAATTACTGGGTTGTATGGGGTTATAAATCGAATCATTCTTAGAGCGACTGCGCAGTCGCTATTTTAGTATGTTACATAGGAATCGATCCTTGATTGCTTGGTTTTTAGGTTGAGTCGTATGGATCTCTGAAATTTTTAATGCCTTAACAAATTGCTTATAATAGGGGGGTTTATGGGATTACGAGAATGGTTAACAATTTTTATTAAAAGAGTTGATTTGAAAATACTTAATGTGGAAAAGCGATATTAAGGTGATCCTAGATCGCTGGTTTGTTGACCACGATGTGATCCTCTCAGAAATAAATAAAAAATGGTTGTGCTTTTAACGAGGGTTTCATAATTATACCAGCTAAGTCAAGTTTCTTATTAGTTGTGGGTTGAGCCACGATTTTAAAGCCAAATCCTAGCAGAGTATTTTGTGGCTATCTATGTTAAATCATTAAGAAAATAGGGAGCAAACAAGACTGAAAATATAACTGGCAGAAAAGGCTCACAAATTTGCTCCATTAATCAATAGTACACAATGGTA
>LPNX010004577.1:22973-35160 GCA_001517045.1 Pseudotsuga menziesii | reverse complement strand
AGAATGGATCTAACTGCAAGGATACTTTGACCTCCCTTCTTAACCCTACACCAACTCTTAGGTTAGATTTGAAGTGCTATTTTAAAACTCTGAAGATATTAAGATTGCAGTATTTTATCTCAATAGTTATACTACTATTACTATTTTATTATGTAGCTTATTATCAATACTTTCTTTCTTTTCTAATAGTTTTTTTTTCCATTTGTTTTCTTATATAACAACATTTATCTTAATTTTGATTTGTTATGATTTTAGAGGGATTATTTAAAGAAATCAAAGTTAGAAAAAAAACATTTCAAAATTACATCAATTATGAATATTATTTTATAAATACATTTTTTTAAATAAGGTTTTGAATTAAAATAATAAATAAATATTATAGGTATCAACTTTAAATATATTTAGATATATAATATATTTTTCTAATTTCAACATAAACATTTTACAAACTTTAAAACACTTTATAAATTTTACTAATTTATTTGTTTATTTATTCATTGATTGATTTTTATTTTTTAAAACATTATTTTCATATTACAAAATCATATTTGAAAAGTAAATTGAACGATATTGAGTAATAAAACATATTTATTATTTTGTAATCTAGTAAAATGTACCTAGTCAAAATTATTTAACATCAACTTTCCAAGATTAATTTATATATTTAATTTATGGACTTAAATTTTAAGTTTTAAATTTTAAAAGATTAATTTTAAAAGTTATTATTCAAAATTTAATTAATTCTATATTAACTATATTTACTAAAAATACCAACACAATTATATACTAACTATATTGATTAATTTTATAATTTTTAAAAGATTAATTTAACAAAAACATAATTAATTCTATATTAACTGTATTTACTAAAAGAACAACTTATATATAAACATCACTTATTCTTTTTCATAAACTTATTTTTAGTATATCTATATATATATAAACCCCTCGATTGTAGATGGTGTGAATCCTATGTATATTTTACCATTTATAATACTTCAATTTGTGAAAATTCCTCAACCAAAAAGCATGAATTCTAATTTTAATATCTTTTTTCTTAAAAAAAATTATAAGATAATGGTCTCCTTGCAAAATTCAAGAAAGGCTTTCATAAAATGCTTTTCTCATAACAATAGAATGCTTCCATTTGGTTATTAGTAATGTTCTATTTTCTTTACTATTCTATACATCTAATGTTACTTTTCCTAGATTTATGGGTTTATTAATGTCAATTTATTAATGTGTTTTTTAATTATTTTGGATTATATATTTATTAATGTGTTTTTTAATTATTTTGGATTATATATTCATTAATGTGTAATCCCTTTACCATTTAAAATGTTAACCTATTATTATTTTCTTCAAACTTTTCGGAAGAGACTAAGCAATCTCCTTTTTACTTAAGACTTGACAGTAAGCCTCTTTGCTACATCTAGTGTTATTATTACTTTTTCCAAACTTTTCTTAAGTGGCAGGTACTAAGCGACTTTGTTGCTTATTCCACTTGTTTAAATTAATTATCATTTTTTATTTTGTGAAGCCAATCTTCTTTTAAATAATGGTTTAAAAAATCAATTATCTTTTTAATTTTTATGAAGCTATATTGATTACATGGACAAAAAAAAAAAACTAGTTACATCTATGTATTTTAAGTTCTTTTAACTTTGAAAATATTGGCTACCTTACATATATGTACATTGGTTACTTGGAAATGATAAGTTCACAATTTCCTACTTTGGTTGTAGTCAAGTTTTTTTTCTTTGCAATGAATCTTTCTTATCATGACTATCTCATGTTAATAGTCTACTTCTCTTAATTGTTTCCTTATTATATAATATCCTCATGATGCCACATCTATGTTACTTAGTGTTAACAACCAAATTTCCTTCCTCACTTTGTTATGAGCATAATCACCTTCACACAACTATTTGGGAAACCGTAGCTTGATTTCTATCATTTCCATCACCATATGACCTTAGCATTATCAACAAGAACTGATCCATTTTTTCAATTTGACCATTAAATTCAATGCATGATATTTCCTCAATATTTCACATGTGCTAATCACTAAATCCTTGAAATCCACATCGTAGTCCCAAAAATAGAAAACAACTGTCTTAGTTGGCTCATTAATGTTATGTGCATTATGAAGTGGCATGGTCACCTGAAGTGGAATACATCAATCTTAACTACATCAAACTTGGAATATGGATCCCACTACAAGAATGGAATAGTTTCTAGCTCTACCCATTTCAAGAAGATAAGAAACTCCATAACACAACTCTTAGTTTTGGCCATGTGTGTTCAATGTGTTCTACAACATATCATTGGTGAGATACCTCACCTAGTTCATTTTTACTCTAGCAGTGCAGGTGTCGGCCACATGCTCCACTTGTTTTGAACACTCCCCCTTTTCACAAGTCCACAGTACCCTAATATATAGTTCTTGTGTTTTCATTCTAACCAATATATTTTTAATAGAAGCTATAGCATCACTACATGGACAAAAAATTCTAGCAAAGGTTTTTAGAAGATATGCCATCGATGATGGATGTTTTGGTAAAGGTTGTAATAGATACTCACTATAACTAAAGATATCTAGGAAGGTAGAGTTTATAATGGAGAATATTTTATGTAGTACACAAATTTAAAAAATGTGCACTAATGTGCCAATCATATGAAACACTCAGGCATATCATTAAAACAAGTCAACTCAATATTTGAAATAAGTAAATGTCACCCAAATTTATTATGTATAAAAAATATATGGAACCTCCATTGATCTTTCCTCTTCAAAATGGTATTTTTGGTTGTTCAATTTATGTAAATAGTTGGAAAATTATTGATGATAACACAACACTATATAAAATGTGATTCAAATATTAATGGGTTAGCTCAAATATATATATATATATATAATTTAGAAGAAATTATGGAATCTACTATGTTCTATTCATATCATCCTCCTATGCATTTATTTTAAACTATAGATTGAACATTGAATTATAATGAGACAATAATTCATAATGATAACAAATTTAGAGATAACCTCGTAACATAGAAGCTCAATGGTCTTGAAAACAGGTTTAGAAGGTTTTGAGGCTCAACTACAATCCCATATATTTGTATTTTTTTGTTCTACATATTGAACCACTTTTTCTTTTGGCCTTACACACTGAGTGTTCAACTTAGGGATATTGTCTAGTTATTTTACAATTTTTTAGTGATGATTGGATTATTTCTCTCTTTGTTCTTATTGTCACCAATATCTAGAATATAGTCACACTATTTGTTAGTAAGGACATTCCCATGTTCTCCCTCATATCCATAGTGGTTATTTGGGGCTGCAAGTGGTGTTGAAGTTTAATCATCAACATGCAGCAAACAATACTTAAAGGTTATTTTGTTTAAGTCCATGAACAAAATGGAAAGCCATAATGGCTACGAAAATAAAAGACATTCCAATATACTATACATCATACAGAACAAAGAAATCTAAACCAAACCAACACATGCATAACATACACCAAAGAATGTGAAAAATTATATTGATAAAAATGGGAGAACAAGTTACATGTGCCTTAGAGTTAGTTGATTGAGGAAACTAGACTTCACAACTACCCCAAAGGAGAGTTCTTCTTCTCCTATTTTGCTTCAATCCAAGCTATTGATTGTAACATACTCAATATTTACTCAATGTAAAATATTAGCTAATGGGGTAATTTTTCTTTTTTTTCACTTTTCCTATACCCAACAAGTCAACCATGTTAGTCTCTTTAGAGTGTGAAATAATATAATTGTAAATACATAAATTAGAAGACTAACATCACAAGTTATCATTATTTTACTTCATCTTTATCACATTGTACACTTTACCCTAATCTAATGCGAGGTAGTAAGATCTTACACATTGTTAATTACTTATCTATAAATAAAGATCTTGAAATCAAAATGTTTAAACACAAGGTATTGAATCCTTAAACTATCCAAATAACTTTCCTCCATAAAATATATACCTTTAACTGTATGCTTGCGAGTGTTTTTCATAAACCATTGTACCAATAAAGATAATGTATCATAAGCATTTATTGTGCATCATCCATGCATTAAATACCATCATGAAATTGAGTATAAAAAGCATAAACCATAGAGAAAAAAGGGAGACATCATATATGTGGTTCACCCCATCGATGAGGCTATGTCCACCAAAGCTTGTTAGTCTTTATATTATTTTATCAAGAGAAGATTTACATTTTCACGGCACATCCAATGCCTCCATTCTCTTTCACCAAGAATACTCTCCAATTACTATTTTCCTTCCTTGCAAGGTTTTCCATTAAAATGGAAAACCCTTTTACATAAACATATTTCAAAGTCACAGGAGGTCGTTCCCAGTCTATACTTTTAACAATTATATAACAACAACTAAATACTAATCTCGATGCATATTAGGTCCAATCGACAACTTTAGAAACTACTAAAAAAGCATGGTCTAGATTTAGTAATCGCAAGCATATGCTCCAAGTCTTTATAACCAAGAACGCATGAATAAACATGTTCCAAATATCAAAACTTAAAAGATCTAACAACACTAAGGATAAAAACATTAATATCATAGACCAAAACATTGTGTGTCAAATAATCTCAACCTAGTAAAGGACAAATAAATCATTCAGATGGTTACATAGCTTGACTTATAGTTTATGCCCATGATCTACACTTTGACAAGTTTACTTGAATGTTTAAATCAAAACAAAAGTATTGGCCACAACTTCAATAATCCACTAGGGTAAGTAAGTTCAAATAGTTACTTTGCACCTAATGGCCATTCACAACTAGATAGTATTTGCATGGGTTGATCTCCCTTGATCGCCTTGTAATCTTCGGCAATAAATTTAATTCACCATAAATAACTATATATATACTTTCAACAATCTTTCACTTCATAATAATATAATGTTTATCACACCATATATAATGTTTACAATCCTAGAACCATCTGCTCTACGCACGTAATTAAACCCATTGTCCCGTGTTATGGATATCTTATTCCATTCATGCTAATTTATACTAATCTGGATATCGATTAGAGATAAACATTAGGGAAGGTCAAGTATTTATATAAAACCGAGTTAATTTTTCAATTGCTAAATGATAACAATAATAAATGCCCTTCGGCAGGTACTAACAACCCTAAAACTGACCGTAGTATTTTGGTATTTTTACAATAATGCGTCCTATCAATTCCAAAACAGATAAACCCTACAAAAATATCCTTCGATTGAATTTGACTTTGTTTGAAAATTAAACAGGATGGACGTCCATTTAAAAACAAATGAAGAATACATTTCATATCATGTGCTAAGGAAACGGGGATCTAAATCGCAGACAATAGAGGAACCAAATTTCCAATTCTTAAATAAATAGAAACTTTGGCAATGGGTTCCAGATCTCAAATAAAATCGCAGTCAATGGAGTGTCGATCCAGTTCTTAACTAAATGCAAATCCATGATCTTATACAAAATTGCTAGCAAAGAGGAAATGCAAGAAAACAAAGTTCAGATCTAAAACAAAAATCGTTGGCGGAGAAAATGTTAATGTTCAGATCTCATACCAAATCGTTGGAAGAGAAAACGCTAATGTTCAGATCTCATACCAAATCATTGGCAGAGAAAACGTTCAGATTCTCGAAGGCCTCTTACGCCTCAGCAAACAATTACAAGAAGGGAAAACACGACAGGATAAAAAATTTNCTAATGTTCAGATCTCATACCAAATCATTGGCAGAGAAAACGTTCAGATTCTCGAAGGCCTCTTACGCCTCAGCAAACAATTACAAGAAGGGAAAACACGACAGGATAAAAAAATTTTCAAAGGCTACAATGTCGTCAATTTAATATTGCTTTCTCCGGAGATATGAATGATGTTTTAATTTCAGATTTAGCTCGATTCATTTCCAGATCAGAATATCTACATCAACCGCATTCAACTTACAAATCTAAATGAAATCGCAGAACATAGCAGAAATCCATTTTTAGATCTAAATCTACAAATCAAAACGCTAAACCCTAGAAGCATATGTTCCCGGCCTGTAAAAGAACACCTTGATAAATTAGTAGTAGTGTATGTTTTTGGAACTCTAAAATATCTCAAGGCTAATCTCTAGCAAAAGTACATTTCCATATCTATAAAAGCGTTCGAATGATAAAAACTAGTAGTTTACGTTTGCAAATCTCTAAACATTTCAATGGCTAATCGCTAGCAGTGTTTGTTTCCTCATATATGAAAGCATTCAAATGATAAACACTAGCAATCGCTAATCGCTAGAAGTGTACATTTCTAGATCTTTAAAAATATTCAAAAGATAAACACTAACAGTGTATTTACCAGATCCGTATAAGAATTCAGACGAAATCTCCTAGCAAAGATCCTTTCCATATTGGAATGTGTATACTTCGGCTGTTCATTATTCCATAACCCATGATCCTCTCCTTCACCAAGCGTGTTTCTATGCTAATAGCATTTGTTTTTCAGTATCTCCTGCTCACGCGATCCTCAGTGTAAACCGCATATCCAATTTTTAAATCTCTTCATGTAACACCCTAGTTTTGACCCCGTTCACATTAATGCATATGAGGTAAATATTTTATGGAATGATGACAAGGAGCTCAAGGCCAAGGCCCTGTCATTGATTAATGTTTGGTATATAGGCAAATATGGTTGATTCCTATGGTTTCTGTGCTAAGTAAAGCATGTTTGTAAACATCATGTAAATATGCAAATTATTGAAAAACCCACAACCAGCTATGTCAATGCAACGAATAATGAGATGGGGGCATGATTTTCCTAAGGATAAGGGGGTGGGAATATTGACCTTGAACCAGTTTGGGAAAATCCATGTGTCATGGGGAAATCCCATCAAAACTGTCAACTAGCCTCTTTCTTGTATTTTCTTCCCAACCATTTATTTCTGCCAAAATCTGGTTGAGGTATTTATTGCGTGGAGGGGGAAGAGTATGGGAAAATTCGAATTTGGCATAGCATCCAATTTCGAATGTCATGTTTTGCTTGCATGGACAAGAGAACACCATAACCGTATGCCAGTTTGAATCACGTGTTCACATTTTTGTTTTACTCTCATGTTTTGGAAGCTGTGGGACGTCTTTCTCAGGGGATCATCTTCATTCTCCATTCGCGTGGAAGCTCTTGGGAAGATGAGTTCTTCCCACATGTATCCTTGCGTTCTGAAAATGTTTTTCCCTTGGCAAGACCGTGATTTCTATGTTGCAGTGTCATCTTGACTACAAAGTGTATGAGACCCTGCTACTCGTGTTCTAGAGTAAAGCCTGTGTTGTGAAGTCTCCCTATGGTTGTTGTGTTGTTCACCCTGGTTTGGGTCTGGACCGTACACAAGACTTAGGAATGGGAGAGACGTAGAATGTGCTTGATAAACCTAGTGTGGAACCTCACAATAAGTTAAGAGTGGCTGGTGAACCTACCGTGCACATCCTGAACAGCACTGGAAAGGAAGGTGTAGCCTGAGGGACTATGGAGCAGAGAAGGAGACAATTTCTTGTGTTGGGTGTGTAGGCAATGGGGAAGCGAGGCTAGATAGGTCTTGTGAAGGTGTTCTTAGCTCTATAGGTGAGCTCACTAGCTTAGCAGTTCTTCCTTTCCATTGCCTTAGAGGCCTGATAAACCCAACTCGAAATATGGCTTGGCTAGTAGCCTGATAAACCCATATGCTGGCTTGACTATGTCTTGATGATTTTGACCTTGTGACTAAAATTTGGCTGGACAATCTGATAAACCCAGCAATGAGATGGATTGACTATGTACAGTCTAATAAACCCATATGTTGGCTTGACTGGTCCTTAAAGGTGAATCTTGGCTTGATTGTGAACAGTCAGTGAAACCCAACTGTCAGATGGCCTGGCTGAGCGACCTGTGAAATCGAGCTGTTGGTTTGTTTCCCTTGCAACCTAATAAACCCAACTGTGTTGTCTTGGCTAAGTTTTGGTGCACCTTTGTCTATGTATGCGTCTCCTAGTGTTTCCTTATTCCTTGAGGAAATCATGCCCAGCTCAGGGGTGGCAGTGTTGCTAAGAGATTGATGAGCGCACTAGCCTATGGTTGGGTGGAACGTTGCAGTGACATAGCTGGTTGCGGGACAAGTTCTTCTGAAGATAAGTGTTCTTGTCCATGTTAATCTCTATAATTGTATTTCTTGCATTGTAATTTCTTGATGGAATATTATGAACATGTTGGGTGTGTTGGATTGACGAATTATTCGTTTAAATAACTGCAATTATAGGCATCTATGTATGTTTCCTTCAATGCATTGTTAAACTAAGTTGCAGGGTTAGAATTCCGGATTGATGTTGTCCTCGATGGCCAAGTCTGTTGAAAGACTTCGACTAGTAGGTCGAATTTTTGAGCAGAAACCTTCTTCCGCAATGGCTTATTCCGCAGTCGAGATGTGGGATGTGGTATGCGGGAGACATCTTTTGGCAAATTTAGACTTCCGCNTCGACTAGTAGGTCGAATTTTTGAGCAGAAACCTTCTTCCGCAATGGCTTATTCCGCAGTCGAGATGTGGGATGTGGTATGCGGGAGACATCTTTTGGCAGATTTAGACTTCCACAATTTCCTTCCCAAAATTACCTTTTCACAATTGCGGGATGCAGAATGCAGAATACAGAATGTCATTTTATGAATTGTGGCTTTGCACAGTTTTCGTTTTGCAATGCACCTTTTCAATGCGGGATGCAGTTACCTTTTCACAATTGCGGGATGCAGAATGCAGAATACAGAATGTCATTTTATGAATTGTGGCTTTGCACAGTTTTCGTTTTGCAATGCACCTTTTCAATGCGGGATGCAGGATGCGGCATCGCGGTATCGCGATTTCCACAATTCCCAATCCCGCAATTCAAGTTTCCACGTCATCGATCCTTGCGGGATAATTCACCGTTGTCTATCTGTTTCTGATGCAAGATGCGAGACGCGAGATTGTGATTTCGTAACTTTTCAACCCCACAACTCGGGCTTTTCACACCGTTGATTTTTTGCGGGTGGATCCTTTGTCGTTGATTGGATCCCAGGTGCGGGGCCGTTTGTGATTGTTGATTTCCGTTGCGTTTTCTCTCCGTCGTCCGATCTCCTCTGAGATCTTTCCTTACAGGTCGTCGAACTGATCAATGGAAGATGGGAGGGAGCGTGACAGTGTGGGAAATGTCGAGAAGTGGTTCGCAGCCATACCCTGTGTTTCAATGAACAACAAAGGTTCTCGATGAAATTTTTAATTCCGCATGATAATGTGGTATGGGTGCGTGACATTGTGGTATCAGATCTGCAGGTTGCAGCATTGGTCTTGGATGGGCCATAAAGAGATAAGAGTATCCTCGAATACCAACATTGTAGTACGCTATGGAGTGATATCTACATAATGGTTCCAGAACTACAACGCGGTATCAGCACTGCGGGTTGTAGCGTTGGGACTGAAAGGGCCGAGTTGAGAAGTTAATAGAGCTATCAGTTCTAGTATTGGTCCTTGAAGGGTCGGGTGATAGTAAGTAAATGGTTTTAATTTTGAATTACTGTGTATCTAACAAATGGTGTTTGATAACACATTTTGTAGAGCCATAGTGCATTTTGGAAGAGTGGGTTGTTTGCTCATCCATGACAACCTATGACAGATATGATGCATGGGATTCCTATGAGCGTGTGCAAGATGCAATGGGGGAAAATGCCCGAGATGGAAATGATGATATAGAATCTAACGGAAGGAGATTTCAAGAGATGTCGCTGGACATTGCAGCCACCTTGAGAAGCCTGATTAAAGCTCACGAAGAGGAGCACCAGTCGAATGCTTCCATGTTGCAAAGTTTGACATAAATCCAACTGCGGATGAGCTCAGGGAAACATACAATAAAACCAAAAGGTAGTAAGAGCAGTACCAGAAGAAGAAGAGGAAGGTCTTCTAGTAGATCTCCTAACTTGGAAGGATCCACTGGGGATTCCAACTCTTTATCTCATGGGGAAAAGAGAAGGAGACGCTATAGGAACAGCTCACGGGATGAGTTTAAAAAGGCAAGCTCGCTTATATTCAATGGCGAGATAAAGAATGGTCAAGAAGATGAAGCTTGGCNGAGAAGGAGACGCTATAGGAACAGCTCACGGGATGAGTTTAAAAAGGCAAGCTCGCTTATATTCAATGGCGAGATAAAGAATGGTCAAGAAGATGAAGCTTGGATTCTTGCGATGAGGAAATATTTTCAAGTCCAGGGCTATTCTAGGAATATGAAGACTAGAGTAGCCATCTTCAATTTGACTAGAAGAGCATCCATATGGTGGGATCACTTCAGGCAAGTGAAGAAGATTAATGAAAGAAAAAATTGTGTGGAAACAGTTCCATAATTATTTCAAGCAGAAATACCTTTCTGACAGGTACTATGATGACAAAATCAAAGAATTTCATGAGCTAATATTGGGATAGCAGACCATGGAAGAGTATGCAAACAAGTTCTTGGAACTGTTGAGATATGTCGGGTACATCAAGGATGAGAAAGTAAAATCTAGCGTTTCCTGAGTGGATTATATCAGTCTTACAAATACATAATTGAGTTTTATGAGCTGAGAACTCTAGAAGAAGCAATAAGAAAAGCTAAGTATTCCTATGAGCAAAGCAGAGGAAAACCTGCCTATCCTAAGACATGGAAGGACAGAAAGAATGAGAATTCTTACCAAAGGAAGAAAGGTTTTAAACCTTATAACTTCAGGAATCAGCAAAAGTAACCATCCCAGGCTGAGAAGTAGACATCTAGAGTAATGGGAGAAAATCCAAGAGATCCACAATAGATCAAAGAACCACTCCAATGTTGGAGATGTGGAGGACCCCACATGCACCTGAATTGTGCACTCGAGAATGAGAGTGCAAGGCCAGCTTACAACCTTCAAGAGGCATAAACAGTGGGTCAAGTAGTGAGGGTTGTCCCTGGGATTTACGCAACGTTGGAGGATCGTCAAGCAGACCACAAGTCGACTATGGTTGAAGTTGTAGGTAAGATTGTTGAGAAATATGTTTCTATTTTGATTGACCCTGGTTCTACCCACAGCTACATTGCTCCTAGAGTAGTGCAGATTTGTGATTTCACGAAAATGAGGAATAGAAAATCATGGTTAGTTCAGCTAGCCACTGGAACTAAGAGAAAGGTTAGAGAAGTGGTAGAGAAATGTCCATTGGTTATGAATGTATGGGTTACTTGTGTAGATATGAATGTTCTATCCCTTGGTTTGTATGACGTTCTCATTGGAATGGATTGGTTAGAATCTCACAAGGTAAAGATTGACTCTTACCATAAGACTTTTGAATGCATGGATGAAGAAGGGAACCCGAGAGTGGTAAGAGGAATTCCAAAGGTAATTTATGTGAGGCATATTTTAGCAGTGCAGTTGAAGAAAATTTGTAGGAAGGATTTCCATTTGTATGCAGCTCATATTGTGGAGGCAGCAGAGAATGAAACTCCTAGGTTGGAGGACTCCCACGTATTGTAGGAATTCAAGGATGTTTTTCGTGATGAGATTCCAGGGATTCCTCCAAAGAGGGACATTGATTTCACGATTGAACTTGTACCAGAAGCAACACCAGTGTCCAAGACACCCTACAGAATGAGTATGCCAGAAATGTAAGAGATGAAGATGCAGCTGCAAGAGTTGTTGGAGAAGAAGTATATCATCCTAAGTGTGTCTCCTTGGGTAGCACCATTTCTATTTGTAAAGAAGAAAGATGGTACACTCAGAATGTGTATTTATTACATACAGACGAACAAGGTTACTATGAAAAATAAAATATCCTTTTCTTAGAATTGACGACCTCTTTGATCAAATGAGGGGAGCAAAGGTATTTTCCAAGACTGACTTGAGGTCTGGTTACCATTAGGTAAGAATCAAGGATGAATACATTCACAAGACAACCTTCAGGACAAGGTATGGGCATTATGAGTTTGTAGTGGTACCATTTGGTCTCACAAATGCACCAGCTGCAATTATGTCCTTTATGAATACTGTATTTAGCAGGTATTTGGACAAGTTTGTTCTTGTTTTCCTTGATGACATTCTTGTTTATTCTAAGAATGAGGAAGAAACCACTTATACTATGAAACGAGAACTCGACACTGTTCTCGA
>LPNX010004577.1:0-17553 GCA_001517045.1 Pseudotsuga menziesii | reverse complement strand
TGCATTTTTCTAACGAATTCTATAAGTAGGACTCCATGGATGCTGGAGTACAGTATCCTTCAACTTGGCCGAGCCCAATGCATAAACCTAAATGCTAATTCACACTAGACAGTGCAGCTCAATAGAAGGGCCCTCGATGTCGGGCATCGAGGGCCACCCTCTGGCGCCCAAGCGGCGGAGACAAGACAACATTTCTAAGACAGTCTCTGTGTAAGGATTATTAAGTTACTTTGTGCATTTTTCTAACGAATTCTATAAGTAGGACTCCATTGATGCTGGAGTACAATATCCTTCAACTTGGCCGAGCCCAATGCATAAACCTAAATGCTAATTCGCACCAGATAGTGCAGCTCAATAAAAGGGCCCTCGATGCCGGGCATCGACGGTCGCCGTGAGGGCCGCCCTTTGGCGCCCAAGCGGCGGAGACAAGACAACATTTCTAAGACTTAGCATTTCTAATTACAATCAAATTTTGTATCTTGTTTGCTTATGTTAATGTTCTTTTTAGGGTGTGCAAGTAGAGTAAGACTTAAAATTATTTCTAATTGATTTTGATTAAAATACTTATGTAGCTTAAGCCTTTTCTATTCCAATTTCACAACCTTTCATCATTTAAAAGTATAAAATCTATTGTGTGTTCTGTATATATGTCAGAAATATTATGACTGTGTGTTCAGGAATCGAAATGGTATCATCAGTTACCAACAAGTTTATTGTTTAATTAGCATTTATGTTTCTTTACCTAAGGTTGACTATTGGTCTTCATATATTATCCTACTCCAACCTCCTAAAATACTTTCCAGATTTAAGTTTGAAATTAGTGTTATGATTTAAGTTTGAAGTTAGTGTTATGGTAAATTTGTTAGTGTTAGTGTTACCGTTTCTTAATAATCATGCCTAGTTCTCTATCTATAGCATTCCGGGCATCGAGGGCCGCCGTGAGGGCCGCCCTTTGGCGCCCAAGCGGTGGAGACAAGACAGCATTAGCAAGAAGGCCTATAAAACATATTTAAGATAAGATACTGTCTAATCTATTGCTTTTTTAAAATCAAAATAATACCAGGTAGACAACTGCAAGAGATGGCAGCCAATTGATTAGTTGGCGAATTGAAAGGGAGACTCTTTACAATATTTGTTAAGTATAGTAGAATATATGTGTATCGGATCAAGATCGTTCAGTTATCTATTAATTTTATTCACTCCACCCAAATGAAGCTCTCCTTCAATCGTTATATGAATGAAGGAACCTAGTTTCTGCATAATCCCTCTAATTCTTGATAAATATATACCATGTGATCTTAAACACAACAACTTATACCTACGCCTTACGATTTAAATCGTTACGTCGTGCACAAGGAAAGAGGTTGTAGCGTTATGGACCAGTTCATGTTCATAAATTTCTATTTAAAAAAAACAATGGTGATTGTGAAGGATTGACGATATTAATTCGAATAGCCCACTGATAATTAAACATTGTTCTATATTTTGCTGCAACAAATGAGAATAGAGAGCAGATCGCTGGCTACTTACAGAACAAAGGCGCATTTCAACTAATTGCGAGTTGACGGATCAAACATATGATTTATTTATATTATCCAAACTTTAACTATTGACCTTCTTCATTCCATGAGTCTTGACCTTCCATGTAATAACATTCCTGATCATTCCTCTTCAAACAATATCTAATATTTACTTCTTTTAATTTATGCTTATAACTTTCCTTACATTGTCAAATTTCACAACAGAGATGTCGTAGGCTGAACCTTGAAAAAATTACCATGTCTTGGAAAGATTCACTACCTATTCTAAAACATTGATCGCATGTATTTTTTATTATTATTAATGCATAAGTTCTTTGATGAGATTTTTTTTTAACTCCTAAAGCATATTGCTCTTCCATTAACCTATATTGAATCAAGCCCGAACTAGTTTAAGTCATTGGTTTCTACCTCAACGTTGCCCCCATACAAACCTTCCTTGCAACTCAGGCTTTATTTGGAATATCTCAAGTCAATTTGGGTTTTTACCCAAAGCATCCCAAACCATACATTGGTTTCCCTATTACAAATTGCAAATTTCCATGATGTTTGTAACAAGCTTCACATCCTTTTTACATTATGATTGAAATGTACAACTAACAAGGCTATCTAGGTAGTAAGTGTCACTTCCTTCATTTAAATCTTTCTTCAATATACAACAACACGATGTTCACTTTCAAAGTGTAAAGGAAAAGGAAATCATATATGTATGTATGTATGCTCTATGCCTGGCATCGAGGGCGGCCGTGAGGGTCGCCCTTTGGCGCCCAAGCAGGCGGAAGGAGCCATAGAATAAGCCTAACCTACGATATTCTTTTACGACGATTCACCCTTTGAGAAGCATAGGCCGATCGATGTTTAGTTGCATAGTGTGCAAAAGACAGTGGCTAAAGAACAGGTGCCTGGCCGGTACTGAGCGGCCAGATTCGGGAGCCATCACTAAAAACCTTAACATCGACATGCTAGCACACGAACACATAGCGCGGGGCGCAAAGCTTAGTTAAACAGCGTTATATGCGCCCTAGCAGGGCGAGCGAGGGAAGCAAAGGGGAAGAACTGATAAGCACACACTACCGATCATACACCTAAACACCAATAACGATATACAACGTTATATACGTTGATATACAATTCAGGAGTGTCCATCGCTTGGGCGCCAAAGGGCGGCCCTCGATGCCGAGCATCGAGGGCCGCCGTGAGGGCCGCCCTTTGGCACCCAAGCGGGGTGCCCGGGAACATTCATTGAAGTTATTCACATTCATTTCCTTTGTACTTTGCCTTTATTGAATGGCATTAGACACACAAGATGGCAGAGAAAAAGCATGCAAAATTCATAATTCACCGTCATCTCATGAGAGAGTTTTTAGTCATCCCAAAGCTGCTAAACAAAATTCATAATTCACCCTGCCACCGAAAAAATGAAGTGTGTGAAGTGATAGTGGTGGTGGTTTGAATACAGTGGCTCTAAGGGTTTCAATCTTAGCATTTGAAGGGAGCAATGGCCGAAAACGATTCCAATTTAGAGACCTCAGCACCGCTGATATCAGATTAAAGTTGATCAGTACATAGTGCGTAGTGATAGTGGCAGTGGTTTGAACAGGCTTCAAGGATTTTGAATCTTATCAATTGCCTAACAACGATTCCAATTTGGAGACGACTAAAAGACGGAACCCTTGGAGGAGAATACTGAGTAATGTTCCTTTTATTCATTTTGATTAAACCTTGCTTTATGAAAGAAATTGTAATTTTATGAAACCCTGCTTTATGAATTATCATTTCTATGAATTATGGTTGTCTTCTTTGTAGCAAGGAAAGTGTCTGAATACTCCAGCAATTCCAAGTAGGGAATTCTTCTACTTTAAATGCCAGCTTATGCATTTTTAAGCACTACATATGGTTAAATATTGAACTTGTTTTTGTTCAAATGGGCTCGTGAAGCTTCCACAATTTCTTAGTGATAAGAATTTTAATGAACTGTAGCACTTCTGTTGTCTTTGTCTCTCTTTTTAAATGAGACCGGAGCTCTTTTACCCCTTTTTTGAGTGGTCCAATTTTCACTGCAATTCGTTGCAATTTTAGTCAATTCTCCTAAATAAATGTAAATACGACCTTGAATAGAGATGGATTTGAATACATGTGGATTTTGATATTTTATAGTGTAGCAGCCTTAAATAAAAATGAATTTTGATATAGTGAAATAGATATTTGATTTTGACACGGTATTGCTCAAATCCTGTTTCTTTTTAAGAAATTTCAGAAAAATACAATGAGACTAAAGTACATAACTTTTCTGAAGCATCGAGAAGAAAGGTAGCATGGCGTTTTTTCTGAAGCAAACTGAACTGAAGGTTCAGTTCTCTCAAGAACTGAACATGGAGGAAACATGTTCAGATATACTTGATTTTTTATAATAGCAGGAAAGTATTTGTGAAAGAAAGTACAAAACTGTTCAAAATCTTATTACATCTATTTAAATTTTTTGATGTGTGAAAACATTTAGAAAGAGAGGAAAGAGAAATGTATATTGGCTCTAGAAGATCATCCGCAAAGCGTCGAGAGCTGGAAGACCTTTACAGGGGCTCAGTACAAGATATCAAGGAGGGTTGCATGATTGCAGTTTTGGCTACAGATGATCCACGCCAATATCCATTCTGGATTGCAAAAGCTATGAAGATCAATAAAGAAAATGAAGAAGTAGTATCAGTAGAAGTACATTGGTATGCAACAGATACACACCCATTTGATGGTGTGTACAAAGCAGACATGGTGGTTGAGAAAAAGGTTTGCAAAAAGAGAAACAGAAAGGGTCAAAAAATAAATCATCGCCGTATTGACATCTTGAAATTAGAGGAAGTTGATGTACTTGTTTATGATTTCAAGTTGACAAAGAAAGACACTCTCCGCTCCAAGACTATAGAGATTATCAAGAGGTTGCTACCACAGCCAGAAGTTGCAAGATGGGAGTCTGTTAAACCAAGCCGTAGATCCCGAAGGAATATGACATCTGAAATCATGGGCATAGATGTAGACTTAGATGGTGCGCCCATTGATAATAGAGAAGAGTATGGGTCATCTACATCTTCATCAAGTCCTTCATTTGCAGAAAATGTAGATTCTGATGGGGTGTCAGAATCCATGGATGAATTTGAAGAAGCAGTGTAGATGCTTTTTATTAGTATGATTTTTTTAATTGAAACTCTACAGGAGTTTTTGATGATGGGGTGTCATAATCCATGGATGAATTTGAAGAGGCAGTTAGATGCTTTTTACTAGTATGATTTTTGTAATTGAAACTCTAGAGGAGTTTTTGAATATTTATATGAACCATTTGTTCTTGTATGGTCTAATATATTATCTCATTATGAATCACATCATAATTTCTTTGTTTCTATATGGTTATAATGGTGAAATTATTAGAGAAATTTGTTTTTTCTTTAATATGCAATTTTCCAGAAAGTTGTAATTTATCTCTTCAATAATTTTTCTTTTTTTCCAATTTAAGGTTGATTTTAAAGTTTTGTTAAACAACAATATGGGATGTTTAGTCCATGTCTCTATTTTTTACCCTAAAAAAAAAACGTGTATACTGGTCTCAACACTTTTCTATTTGGGGGGTGTTTTTGGTGTTTTTTTTGCAAAAATCATCGTTTTTATGGGTAGAGTTCTTGTTCATAGTATATAGTTCTCGTTTCATAGTATAAGTGGTTAAGAGCATGAAAAGCATTTGAGATTGACATTGCAATTTCTCAAGGAGCATCAGTTGTATGCAAAGTTGAGTAAGTGTGACTTTTATAGAGATAGGATTCAGTACTTGGGTCACATTATCTTAGATGAGGGTATATCTGTGGACCCAGAGAATATTGAAGCCATAATGAATTGACCTACTCCAAGAAATGTGACAGATGTAAGGTCTTTTATAGGACTTGCAGGATACTATAGGAGATTCATTGAAGGATTCTCCAAGGTTGCACATGCCATTAATTCTTTGCAAAAGAAGGGAATAAAGTTTGAATGGACAGTGAGGTGTGAAGAAAGCTTCCAACAGTTGAAGAATCTTCTCACAAGTGCACCGGTTTTGAAGGTCGCAGACCCAAAGAATAATTTTGTGGTGTGTACTGATGCATACGGTCAAGGGCTTGGAGGAGTCCTTATGTAAGACAACCATGTGATATGTTATGAGTCCATGAAGTTGAAGGAACATGAGAAGAACTATGCTACTCATGAACTAGAACTTGCAGCAATAGTACATGCTCTCAAGATGTGGAGGCACTACTTGATGGTTATAATATTTGAGCTAAGGACAAACCATTGTGGTCTGAAGTATTTGTTTGATCAACCTACTTTGAATGTTAGGAAAGATAGATGGCTGGAGTTTTTATGTGAGTTTGATTTTGAAATGAGGAACTTAAATGGAAAATAGAATAAGGTAGCTGATGCGCTCAGCAGGAAGGTGCGGGAAATGCACGTGGCATCTATTAGTGTTTCCCAATAGGAGTTGAGGAAGTAGATTGTTAATCATTTTGTTAAAGATGAGTTGTATGTGTAGGTTAAGGACAAATTGTAGCAGTAAAGTCTTGAGAAGAGGTATGAAGGATATAAATTGGAAGAAGATGGAATTCTTACTTATAAGAACAGAATTTGCATTCCAAGTGTAGCAGATTTGAGGAGAATTGTTATGGATGAGATCCATCAAGCCCCATATTCTGGTCAGTCGGGCTATTAGAAGACAATTGCTACAGCCAAAAAGCAGTACTTTTGGCCAAGAATGAAAAATGACATAGTTGAATACATTTATAGATGCATGAAATGTCAGCAGGTGAAGGTTGAGCATCAACACCCAGCAGTTTTGTTGCAGCCTTTGCTAGTTTTAGAATGGAAATGGGAAGTTATTTCCATGGATTTCATTACAGGATTTCCAATGACTTAGAGACAACATGATTCCATCATGGTTGTGGTGGACAAGTTGACAAAGGTGTCCCATTTTATATCGGTTAAGTCTACACATAAGGCTGATGACATTGCAAAGATATTCATGAAGGATATTTTCAAATTGCATGGATTGCCTAAGGCAATATTCTTTGACAGAGATGTCAAGTTCACTTCCAATTTTTGGAAGGGATTGTTTGCAGATTTGGGTACAAAGCTAAACTTCAACACTACCTACCATCCTCAAACTGATGGAAAGACAAAGAGAGTTAACCAAGTGCTTGAAGATATGCTTTGCATGTATGTGATGAACAAACCAACCAAGTGGGAAGATTATTTACACTTGGTAGAGTTTTCCTATAACAATGGATAGCAAGCATTCTTGGGGATGAGTCCATATGAAGCTTTGTATGGCGGGAGGTGTAGGACACCAGTGACATGGGATAATCCTGTGAACAGAGTGGTGATTGGTCCATAATTGCTCAAGGAGATGGAGCAGGAGGTTGTAAATATTAGGATGAATCTGAAAGCAACCCAAGACAGATATAAAATCTATGTTGATAAGCATAGGGTGAGCAGAGAGTTTAGTGTTGGGGATCACGTCTACCTTAGAGTGAGGGAAAAGAAGTGTTTCTTGAAACTTGGAAGTTGTGCCAAGTTGTCACCTAGATATTGTGGGTCGTTTGAAGTGCTTGAAAGAATAGGGCCAGTTGCATATAGACTTCCATTGCCTACTAGCACTAGAGCTCATAATGTTTTTCATGTCTCTTTCCTTAAGAAATATATTCATGACCCTAACCATGTGGTAAATTAGGATGTGATTCAGGTAGAACCCGAGGGAGAGTTTCAAATCAAGCAAATGCACATCCTTGACATGGTCACCATGTTTTGGAACCGAGCCATAGGATAGGTAAAGGTGCAGTGGGAGAACTATAGTCCTAAAGAGGATACAAGGGAGCTGGAGGATGCCATGCGATTGGCACATCCATTTTTGTTCAAATCTGTGGAGCATTGAGGGCGGTACCAGTGTAGCATTTTTTTTCAATTTTGTAAAGCAATGAGGACACTGCTATTGAAGAGCGGGGGAAATGTAACACCCCAATTTCGACCCTGTTTGCATTATACATATGACGTAAATATTATATGGAATGATGACAAGCAGCTCAAGTCCAAGGCCTTGTCATTGATTAATGTTTGGTATATAGGAGATCATGGTTGATGCCTATGGTTTCTGTGCTAAGTCAAGCATGTTTGTAAACATTATGTAAATATGCAAATTAATGAAAAACCCACAATTAGCTATGTCAATGCAACAAATAATGAGATGGAGGCATGATTTTCCTAAGGATAAGGGGGTGGGAATGTTGACCTTGAACGAGTTTGGGAAAATCCATGTGTCATGGGGAAATCCCATCAAAACTATCAACTGAGCTCTTTCTTGTCTTTTCTTCCCAACCATTTATTTATGCTAAAATGTGGTTGAGGTAGTTATTGCCTAGAGGGGGAAGAGTATGGGAAAATTCGAATTGGGAAGAACACCCAGTTTTGAATGTTGTGTTTTGCTTGCATGGACAAGAGAACACCAGAACCGCGTGACGGTTTGACTCACACGTTCACCTTTTCATTTTACTCTCACGTTTTTGGAGCTGTTGGACATCTTGCTCAGGGGATCATCTTCATTCTCCATTCGCGTGGAAGCTCTTGGGCAACTGAGTTCTTCCTATGTGTATCCTTGCATTCTGAAAGTGTTTTTCCCGTGGTGAGACTGTGATTGTTGTGTTGCAGCGTCATCTTGACTACAGAGTGTATCAGACCCTGTTACTCATGTTCTGGAGTAAATCCTATGTTGTGGAGTCTCCCTATGGTTGTTTGTGTTGTGCACCCTGGTTTGGTTATGGACCATACATGAGACTTAGGAATGGGAGAGACATAGAATGTGCTTGATAAACCTAATGTGGAACCTCACAATAAGATAAGAGTGGCTGGTGAACCTGCTGTGCACATCTTGAACAACACTGGAAGGGAAGGTGTAGCCTGAGGGACTATGGAGCAAAGAAGGGGACACTTCCTTGTGTTGGGTGTGTAGGTAGTGGGGAAGCCAGGCCAGATAGGTCTTGTGAAGGTGTTCTTAGCTCTATAGGTGAGCTCACTAGCTTAGAATTTCTTCCTACCCACTGCCTTAGAGGCCTCATAAACCCAACTGGAAAGATGGCTTGGTTGGTAGCCTAATAAACCCATCTGTTGGCTTGGGTGTGTCTTGATGAGTTTGACCTTATGAGTAACCTTTGTCTGACAGTATGATAAACCCAGCTGTGAGATGGCTTGACTGTGTATAGTCTAATAAACCCATATGTTGGCTTGACTGGTCCTTAAGGTGAATGTTGTCTTGACTGTTAACAGTCTTTGAAACCCAACTATGAGATGGCTTGGCTAAGTGGCTTGTGAAACTGATATGTTGGTTTGTTTTCCCTTGCAACCTGATAAACCCAACTGTGTTGGCTTGGCTGAGTTTTGTTTCACCTTCGGCTATGTATGAGTCTGTTAGTGTTCCCTTATTCCTTGAGGAAATCATGCCCAGCTTGGGGGTGGCAGTGTTGCTGAGAGATTGATGAGCGCACTAGCCTATGGTTCAGTGGAACATTGCAATGACATAGATGGTTGCAGGACAAGTTCTTCTCAAGATAAGTGTTCTTGTCCATGTTAATCTCTGCTATTTTATTTCTTGCATTTTAATTGCTTGATGGAATATTATGAACATGTCGTTTGTGTTGGATTAATGAATTGTTCCTTTGAATAACTGCAATTATAAGCATCTATGTATGTTTTCTTCAATACATTGTTAAACTAAGTTGTAGGGTTAGAATGTCGTATTGATGTTGGCCTGGATGGCCAAGTTTGTTCAAAGACTTCGATTAGCAGGTCGAATTTTCGAGCAGAAACCTTCTTCCACAATGGCTTATTCCGCAGTCATGATGCGAGATGCGGGAGACATATTTTGGCAGATTTAGACTTCTGCAATTTCCTTCCTGAAATTCCCTTTCCATAATTGCAGGATGCGGGATGTCTTTTTATGAATTACGACTTTCCATAGTTTTCATTCCATGACGCACCTTTCTGATGCGGGATGCGGGATCGCGGTATCGCGATTTCCAGAATTCTCAATCCCACAATTCATGTTTCTGCATCGTCGATCCTTGCACGATGATTCACCACCGTCAATCTATTTCCGATGTGGGATGCAGGACGCAAGATTGTGATTTCATAACTTTTCAACCCCGCAACTTGGGCTTTTCGCACCATTGATTTTTTGAGGGTGGATTCTTAGCTGTTGATTGGATACAAGGCGTGGGACCATTTGTGATCGTTGATTTTCGTCGCGTTTTCTCTCCGTCGTCCTATCTCCTATGAGATATTTCCTTGCATATCATCGAACTGATCAATGGAAGATGGGAGGGAGCATGACAGTATGGGAAATGTCGAGAAGTGGTTCATGGCCATACCATGTGTTTCGATGAATAGTAAAGGTTCTCGATGAAATTTTTAATTCTGCATGATAATGGGGTATGGGTATGTGACACTTCAAAGTATAAAACCCCGAGATGATTTATTTTCCCCAACAGTCGATCAAAAAGTGAAGGCTCTCTTCTAGGAGAAACTACTGTGTTTTAGAAATGCCAACAGTTTGTTGCTCCAGACCCCAAGTGGCACCAAACATCCTCCACGTGTTTGTGTTTAAAAAACACTAGAATAAATCCGGCATACAATTTGTTTTGTCATGGGAATAATTCCCACAATTCTCTCATGGAGGGATCATGCCCATGAATTTGATAACTATTGAGAATTCAGGGGTGTTACATTGATGATGTAACACAAATTTGTATAGGGTAGAAAGAAGGGGCACAAATAGTGGCTTTCTCTCCAGAAGGAATTGGGTAGTATAATTTTTATTTTCACAAGTGCTATATGATGGATGTCCTTGAGGGATTTATTTCTAGGTATATGTGGACATCTTTTGAGACTAGATCTCATATTGAGAATCCCATAACATTGATGAAATAATGGAATAAGGATAGGTATTGGAGACCATATCAAAGGTTGTTTTTTGAAACAATGAATTAGTGGTGTCCACTTCAGGTGACCATGCCACTTCAAAATGCATATAACATTAATGAGCCAACTAAGATAGTCGTTTTCTATTTTTGGGACCATGATGTGGATCTTAAGGGTTTTAGTGCTTAGCACATATGAAATATTGAGGAAATATCATGCATTGACTTTAATGGTCAAATTGAAAAAATGGACGAGTTCTTGTTGATAATGCTAAGGTCATATGGTGATGGAAATGATAGAAATCAAGCTATGGTTGCCCAAATAGTTGTGTGAAGGTGATTATGATTGTAACAAAGTGAGGAAGAAAATTTTGGTTGTTAACACTAAGTAATAGAGATGTGACATCATGATGATATTATATAATAAGGAAATAAATAATAAAGTAGACTATTAACATGAGATAGTCATGATAAGCGTTGCAAAGAGTAAAACCCTAACTACAACCATAAGAAGCAATTGTGAACTTATCATTTCTAACTAATCAATGTACATATATATGTAAGGTAATGAATATTTTCAAAAGTAAAAAAAATTAAAATACATAAATGTAACTAGTTATTTTTTTGTCCATAATTAATATAGCTTCACAAAAATTAAACGGATAATTGATTTCTTAAACCATTATCTAAATGAAGAAAATTGGCTTCCCAAAATTAAAGATGATAATTGATTTAAATAATGGAGAAATATTACTTATAATAAAGAACATATTTTTTTCAATCAAACAAATCATATAATACAAGACATATCATAACACAAGTACACGAAACAAATAAATGTTTTGATGATTAATAAAGATGCAAGATAATTTGAAAGGAGGTACAAATTTTGAATATGATGGGGTGGGCAAGTTAATATGAACCCTTTTTAAAATGGAGCTAAAATGTGTCCCATTGGCTTATTAAAACATGAGATTAATAGCATGTTAAATTTGAGGAAAGTTGAGTTTAGATAAATAAAACACATTCAAATCTAAAATATGGAAACTTGTAATGATGAAGTTTTTAAATATTTTTTAATAATTTAAATAAGATTTAATATATAATTTTTATATAATTTTTATTTACATATCACAAGTATTTTCTTTAAAAAATTTATATCCTATCATAAATCACTACAAAGTGTGACTTTTTGAAAATAAAATTAAAATTACTACATATCTTTATAAGTCAAAAGATGTCATGACTTTTTGGAAAATGAATAACTACATATTTTTAATAAGTTAAAGAAACAAAATTATATATATATTAACTAACATGGAATCTAACAACATTAAAAATTAACTTTATCTTTGTTTCTAACGGCATTAAAAATTAACTCTAAGTTGACTCAACTAAATTCCCTATCAAATACCAGCAAGAATCATGCTTATTCTATATGAATGAAAGGTTAACTTTCAATTTTCAATCATTTTCTTGCTAGGATTTTTTAGTTTTTAAAATAGCCAATGAATCTAACAACATTGAAAATTAACTCTATCTTTGTTTCTAACAACATTAAAAATTAACTCTTTGTTTCTAACAATACTAAAAATTAACTTTGAGTTGACTCAAATAATTTGAGTATCAAATATAGCAAGATTCATGCATATATGAATGAAAGGTTAACTTGCAATTGTCTCTTTGGAGGGATTTTTAGTTTTTAAAATAGCCAATGAATTTAACAACATTAAAAAATAACTATATCTTTGTTTCTAACAACATTAAAAATTAACTCGGGGTTGACTCAAATAAATTGAGTCATGCTTATATGAATAGAAGATTAACTTTCAATTGTCAATCATTTTCTTGGTGGGGTTTTTTAGTTTTTAGAATAGCCAATGAGGTTTATAGTTAAATATTTAAAATTTTTATATTTACTGGGTTAAAAAATTATTTTTATTATTTATAAATAACAATTATAATATCAGGTTAGGTGAGATTCCGCACTTAAGATTCATGGCATCTAATGGAGAATCTGCGGTGAGAAAAGTTAATGTCGACGTTTCGAGCCAAGGGTGGCTCATCTTCAGGACATAGCGATGCCTTGAGGGATTGTTCATCTTTCATAGATGCATTAATGCAGAAACAATACACTTAAGAGGTGGTGACTAGATTTGGCTTATCGATGGTTTTTAATTTTTATTTGTGTAATTAAATTATTTTAATTTTTCTTTTTCAAGTTTTAGTTGTAACTCTAATTATTTTTAAATTTAGTTAATTATTACTATTAAAGATTATGTTGATTACTTTGGGTTAAAAAATATTTGATATAATAGTTTAATAATATTAAAATAGTTAATGAATTTTAGGTTATTAGTTTAGTTTGCTTTATTAGTTTATTAGTATGATTAATTTTAGTTTATTAATATAGATTTGATATAATAGTTTATTGATATTAAAATAGTTAATTAATTTTAGTTTATTGGTTTAGTTTGCTTTATTAGTTTATTAGTATGATTAATTTTAGTTTATTAATATAATAATCATTTTTTTCAATTTAATAATTACATTTAGTTGATGAATAAAAGTATGTTAGGTATTTTAATTATTTGAGTTTTGTTTTATTATTTAATGAAAAAAAAATAGGTTAATTCATTTTTAATTTATTTAGTATTTTTTATTATTTCTATTTTATTTCAAATAAGACTATAATGAGGGTAATATTTAATTTAATTTTAATTTTAAATTAAATTAAAACTCTCCATCACATGGTATGAATTATAATATCTTTTATAATTATAAAAATATATTTATTTTAGACCATATTATTTCATAACAATTAATTTAAAAGTTCATAATCACTCAATCTAATCCATGTTTTTATAATAAAATGGTTTGATTGTTGAAGTTATTTTATTATGGAATGAGCTAAACTTTATTCTGTTTGCATCTATTTTGACCGTTTTTGCTAGGGAATGGGCAAATTGTTGAAATTGCAATTTTGGTTGTTGGAATTGCAATTTTGACTACAAGAATGGATTCACCTAAGACCCTTGGGACACCCCAATTATGGGATTCCAACAACCCAAAATTGTGATGTCAACAATTTCAGCTGGTTTTTCGTTGAAAAAACTACCAAAATACTGGTACAATCATCTAAAAATTTAGCTTGCTCTTTTTGTTATTAAGTTGATAAGATTTACTTCACTTGTAATCTTATTAAAACTCATTTATTTCTTGTTATATAGTTGAGAGCTTTGTGCACTTCCTTATTGTAATTATTGATCTTATAAATTAAAATAGTGTTTTAATATATGAAGGAAAAGAATTACTGTGCACATTAAATTCTTTTTTCATTTTAAATAATTTTATTTTTATATATTAAAGTTAATTATTATATATAACCAGCATAGATCCAAATCCTAGGCTCTATCAAGCGCCGAGAGGGATCAAATCTTTGGAGGTGCAAACCTCTTCTTAAGTATTGCACTCAACTATGAGTTTTGGTGTGATTCATACCAAAGGACAGATCTTTTTATTTAAGGTGGACGTATAAAATTTTTATTATTAATATTTAATATTATTTATGGCAGACATATAATATTATAAAGCTTTGTAACTTTCCTGTAAGTAGGAATATCTATTCATAACAATTTAGCATATCTTTGATGGCATCCATAACTTTCACAATCTCAAGCACTGCTCCACTAACTGAATGATAACGCGGTAAAAAGGAATACAATAAAAAAATGGAATAAACTAATGGTCATTAAAAAAAGGGGGATGATTTTTCATTTTTTAAATATAATAACTTATAAGAATAAGGGAAGGATAATGCGGTAATAGTAATAGAGGATAAAGAATGAAGCAAAAGCAAGACGAGAGGAAGACAGTCACAAATCCAGCATTGTTCCACTAAGGGAAGGATAACGCGGCCACTGTTTCAGGAGCCAGGCCGACAGTCACAAATCTAGCCCTCTCTTGTAATTCTATGAGCTCGTCAAAGCTCATGCGATCATCAATTAAATAATAATCTTTCCTTATCATCTTCTCTGCGGATTATACTCTGGTCAACGAAAGGAGCAGCCCTCTCTTGGAATGTTGGACCATTCGAGTTCCTGTATTCAATTTGGATTGTAATGCTCGGATCCCATGCAATAGGAGGGATCGGAGCATTGCCATCTAATAACTAAATACAATTCCTCAAAAGTAACTCACCCGGTTCAACCCACATTATGTCAGTTCTGCAGTACCTTCTTCTTCTTCCTCTGTGCAACTGAATGTTATTAGGTGCAAACAGAGAGACAGCAATATCTGCTAGTGGGCTTGGGATCAATATACAAAACCGTTTGCTATCAAGCTGATAGCCTAAATCAAGGCACCCTGGTGGTTTTTAGTTTGGATGAGATCAGCCTTCGAATACTATTGGATGTATAGTATTTTAAATGTTTAATTGTTGTTTATCTTGCTCTTCTGTATGTTTTGTTTGGTAGGTTTTGTGAAAGAGATTAGAGAAATACCGTGGAAAGGGTAGTAAAATATATATATATATATATTTTGTAACTGCTACAGCTCCAAAATGATAAATAAAGCCGAGCTAGATATGAAACAACATCTCCACTTTAAAGTCTAAGTTCAGCTTAATTTTTTTGCATCACGTACCACTGTGGTTAAACCTATCGTAGTCTCCATGAATCTCAGATAATCACATTTACTTCAGTTCCAAAATCTTGTCGATAGGAGGATTAGTTAATCTTTAAAGACTTTCTCTTCTGTTAAAGACCAGTTGATAACATGATATAATTGTACCATACACTTTTAGATAAATGTAACAATATATGTAGGAATTATAAAACTTATATATTTTCCTTATATTAAAACTTTCTTTGCTATCTACCGCGCAGCGAGGAGGAGGGCTTGAGCCTGCCGCAGGGAGATCGCAGCGAGGAGGAGAACATGGCAGGGAGAAGGTGGCAGGGAGGAGGTTGGGCTGGCTGGTTTGGAGGTGATGCCTGCAGAATTTACAGTTTATAATTTGTTGATGGAGAATTTAAAATTTAAAATCTATAATTCTTACCTATTGGGTTTATTGTTGCTCTCGCACTGGTTGTTGTTGTTTCTATTGTTGGATCAAGGTAGGTAGCTATGATGTAGTTTGTGATACTTCCTGCTATTTATATAGTTGTTTTCTTTTTTCTAATTTTCTAATTTTTTTTATAGCGGACATAACGTTACAACATTACATAACGTTACATGTAACGTTACATAACGTTACAAGATCTACCCCATACTGGGCTGTCAAGATCTACCCCATACTGGGCTGTAGAGCGCCTCTCGGTGCAATTATATTTTAAATTTTTAAAAAACTTGTTTATATATATACATTTAATTTTGAAAAAAAAAACATGTTTTTCATATTTTGTGGATGGTATTTACTATAAATATCTCAAAGCTAATTACAGCATGTAAATATGGTGTTTGATAAAGACTCCATCAAGAATAATACATGCGATGGTTTGAATGGTTATCATTGTTTTTCCCATAAGCTTTGGAAATGAGTAAGAAGGTTTAACCCACATTTTAGGGTTTTGAATAAATAACTACACTTGTATCATAACACTGTTTTATCATAATACTGTTTTATTTTGTAAATATCTACTTTTGATATTTATAATATTAAAAATTATCAGTATACTTTACCATTGTAAAATATCTTAAAAGTTTGTTTATTAATATTTTATTTACTTTCTTATAATTACTGTCTGTAAGCCAACACGTTACTTTATACTAGATTTCTATTAGTATTTTGTAAGGTTTTAAATATAAATAGCTTTAAATTTTTAGCAAGAGTAATTGTATTAAGTTATGAACATGTTGTGAGGCAAATATTATTTCATAAATTCTATATAGTATTTTAAAAGTAAAATTATGTGTATATATATAATTGAGAAGGATTCTAAAATTTAGGGATTTTTAATATCATTCCTAGCCCATTCCACCGAACCAATTCATGAAGATAGCTTAGATGCTAGTCTTAGGACCCCCAAGCCTGTCCTCTGGTTGACCTGGTTGAAAGCACTGGGTGAGAAGATGGGATATGAAATCCTTGCAACTCCACAGAAGTATTCAACAATAATACTTTTGTCTTCTGCAGTAAAGAAATCAACAAATTAGCTGCACTAGTTCTGGAAAACAACTTTCATACTCAAACATGTCTACCTTTCACCTCCATCGAATATCTTGTGCACAAATTTCACTTCAGAGATTTTACAAGTAAAAATTGAACAACTTACTACTGAATTCGATGGGTAATTATAAGCATGCCTAGGTCTTTTGGGTCAGTTTTTCACTTAACAAGCCACCTGCTCTTGTCCCACTTTCTTAGGGAACATGACCACAAAAATAGGGAAGTTACGTCATGCAACAACTAGAAGTGGTTTGAGAATACTGCTAAGTGTCAATCTGCTCTCAACCTATTCTACTCCACCTTGTGGCTAGTAGACACTCATTTAAGAGCCTCCTGAATTTGTTGTCTCATCTTTGATTTATTAATTGGTAAAATATTCAGCATAATTAAATACAATTATCTGTGACCCCACTTGGTCAATAATTACAAACTCTACAATAAAATTAAAGTATAATGTCTTCTCAAACATAAAATGTTTTTGCAATTTGGGGTATGTGACATACAAACCTCCTTAAATATAACATCATCCTCAATGTTATTTTATTTATCGTCCTCATAGCTACCCTAGAATAGAATTAGATATGCTACCCGCATATGAGGGTGAGTGCAAGAAGATGATGGACCTTTTTGGCGCGTTAGATGCAATAGAAACCTGAAAAATCAGGCATCCCTCAACTTACTTGGATTTTTTGAGATACTTATCCAAAATATCTTGCATTGAGTAAAAAACATGAAATGTAGAAAATTGAAGCACCTTTCCGAATATAAAACTTTTATGTATCGAAAATTTGCATAGCTATGTCAAATTTCATTTTTTCTAACAGGCACTTTTTATTTTTCAGGGAAATTATAAGGTATATGTTTTTGTGGG
>LPNX010004574.1:5904-37677 GCA_001517045.1 Pseudotsuga menziesii | reverse complement strand
CATGAGTTTTAAAATCATACATAAGAGATGTCCTGAGGAGGATGGTCTTTATGGAAATGAGAGAAGTGTTGCATTCTAGGAGATTTTTTTAAATTTGGTGTTCTGGGCTGTTATGGGCAGCAAGACAGCTGTATAAGCCCTTTTATCAACCTAAACTTTAATTCTGGGCGTAGTTTAGAAGTTGTTCTAGCCCTAACCAGCAGTAATCAGCTAATAGCCCGAGAACGGATCCTAGTAAAGTCATTTTGCTTAAGTTTTATTTGGGGAACACTGAGGACTCATTAATGTTGAACCAATCCAATAAAAACAGAGTACTGTGCTATGCATCTATTTCTCTAATCATCCGATATCCTCAATTTAAAAATGACAATTCATGATCGATCTTTTTCATGTGAGGGAATATCCTGAAAATACCTCTACCTACAAACACCTAAACCTAGCTGTCAGTTATATGATACTGAAGAAATATTATCCAACCACTGGATACAGAAGAGGATAGAACAGTGCTACCTTCAATGTAAGATGTAAGGATATATTCAAAACATACCTATATCTGTCTAAAATACTCAAGAAAAGAGAAAATAAATTGAATCCCAATACAAAGCTTTCACGGAAAGGCCTGCTTGAGGTTCCGAGCACAGTATCCTCTCTTGCAATTCTCCTTTTATAATTGATAATTTCATTAGATTAATTCAAATAAGAGAAAACCTGCAATGTCCCACACAAGATCTCCTTCCACGCAACTCTCTCCAAGCACTACAGCAAGATTGGGCTCAATCAATCTTGACAGAAGAGAAGAGGTAGTGAACAAAGTAGAATGATGTCAAGAAGCCAATGGTACCAGTTTTGTGATGAAAAATCAAACTGCGTACCTTTAAATCTCAGAAAATTTCTTACCTTATTTCACAGAAGTGTTGTGATGACAAATCATTTTTGCAAAATATTAAGCTGAGAAGTTACTATTCCATTTCCAATAGTGGTCTAGTCAAGTTTTAAAAACACCAAATGGGCATAATAAAAGGTGACAAAACCAATCAAACATTCACATATTCATATCCACCAATATCAATAATCCATGCATTTGCCAACTTGTGGATAGCGTTCAGAATCTATCCATGAGAAAGGTGGGAAACATAGCTAAAATAAGGCTACTTTTTACATTTTCTGAATTTATCTAAGCATTGATGGCTATAGTTCTGCCTAAAGCAGTTGTCTAGTATAGAGTTGGGAAGAAAATGTAAAACCCCAACCTAGTTTATACCAATATTTTTCATGAACATACAATATGCATTCAAAGTTAATGAAATACAATATGATGATGCAGATAGATTCATCATCTCTATATCTACATAAATTAAAAAGAAAAAAACCCCAAAAAAAGACGTGTTAAGGTTAGGTATGGTGGCGTTGAAGATTGAGAAGGCAGGCATATAGTCCATCATTTCTAGAAGAAAGTTCTTGATGACTACCTTGTTCAGCAATTCTAGTGTCTTGAATGACAGCAATGGAATCCACATTTCTAATTGTTGACAAATGATGAGAAACCACCACAGTTGTCCTTCCATGCATCAATCTCTCCAAAGCTTCTTGGACAATAATATCTGATTCTGAAAAATTAGATGTCCTTCCAATTATCATAGAAGTTTCCAGAAATACAGTAATAATCATCACAAAGAAAGTAAGTCGAGAAAAGGCAGGTCAAAAATAATATAAATGAAAAGAAAGACCATATATAAACATATACATAAGATGAGACTAACTTTGTCATGGCCCCATTGGCAACTACAGATCTGATGTCCATTGCAAAACATAAGATATGGCACAGAGAAAAACTAGTCATTTACCTTCAGAATACAATACCAATCAAGGGTCTTCCTATGATGTGACTTTGTACAAGAAAAATATTTCTTAGTTGCAGCAAACCAAACTTCAGCTACCGGTACTAGCACGGAAACATATTTAGAGTTGGGATGTTGTTGTTCAAGCTTCTCCAAAAGAATGGATGTCAATGATGCAATATATTTATAATCATCAAGAGTCTTATATGAAGTGCTCCTACTATCAAAATTTTTGTTACTCAGATTTGATTTCAACTTATGTTCTCATGATGCATGAGTAGTTTCTAGTGCTGGTTATGCAAGTTGATTTGACATAATGTTGAGCAGATTTTGTTAAGCAATTTAAGAAACACATAGAAGCTAAAGGTCTGATCTAGGACTGTAATAAATCATCTGTAATAAGTAACTTCAGATCTGTTAAATGGTTGGTAAGTGTGCCCTAAGGGCTGAAAAATTGTTGCATTGAAGTACACTTGCTCAATGTTGATTTATTGGATAGCCTTGTGTTGTTGGTTGGACAGAAGTGAAATATATAGTGCTATATATTTCAGATTCACCCCCAAGGCATAAAGTTCACAGGAAATAGATCTGGAAGAAAAGGTTGAGGTGAAATTTTTGAATTTTCCATAAAAGTGGTAAACCAAAATTTCGACACCCGAGAGGGGGAAAACATGTATACATATTTTAGGTGATATGTTTTTTTATAAGAATTACATATATCTTGTATGCAATTCTAAATTTAAAAAGGTACGAGAAGAATTACATTGTATTTTCTCTTTTTGTCTTGAGTTACAGCTCTAGTGTTTGAAAACCCTGATGTTGTTTCTTACAGTTTACTAATCTTATATCAGTCTCTATAATATTATATTTAAACATGTTATCATTCAAAAAAGCAAGATGGCCTAACTGTTCAAAGACTTTAACCGAGGAAAGCTTATAAAAATTCAGGGGATTGGTAATATCATCGCATTTTGCACTATGTTGTTGTAACAGGGATATAAATTATCGTTTTACTTATCAAATTTTTTTTTCTTCTGAGTCTTCCCCAACCTATTAAAATTCTCACTTTGCAGAGATCCTTGCTATTTTTTTCTGCTCATTTTCACTCATCCAATGATTACGTGTTCTTGCAGTTGTCTCATATGTCTCTACACACCTGGCTCCCACTTTCAATATCTGTATGTAGATTTCAGTGTAATCTTACTTTTTTGTTTGCTATAAATTAGAATCAATTACCTACAACAAAAATATATCCTATATGTAACCACATTGTTGTTGCATCACAGGCCTAAAAAGTTTGTCTCACATGTCAAATAAATCATAAACAACATAACTTCCTTGTAGGGTTGTTTTTTGGTTTCCATTATTGTGGGTGTATGCGGGCACTAATCAGTTTCACATTCTATTGATAGCATTATGAAGTGATCCCCTCCACATCTTCATTGAATGAATGCTATCATTTGATGATTTTCTCTCTTCAATCTTTATTTTCCATTTTTGTTGATTTCTTAAGGATTTAATAAAATTCATAACAACATTTGTGGCTAACTTGCTTTCCTTTTGGTCAAGAACCATTTGGTATATCTCATCAGCAGGTATTGGAACAAGTTCAGGCTCAAGCACAGGTCTAGGCTCTTCCACAAATGCAATTTAAGGAATCATCTTACCCACCTTTGATGCCTTAAACAAGCACAACAATCATGCCACTTAATATGGAATACATTGCAGAATCTTATGACAATACTTACGGAACTTCATGTCAAGAGATGATGCCAGCACAACCATAAAGTAATAAAACAATTGGATGTCCTGAACTGGTTTCACAAACTAATGAATCCGATCAGATATCTCTACCACCAATTCATCCTGTTGCGGAGAGGCCTTCTGATGATGCCTATAATTGGCGCAAGTATGGGAAGAAGCAGGTTAAGGGTAGCGAGTACCCTCGCAGCTATTATAAATGTACCCATCCTAAGTGTCCTATAAATAAAAAGGTTGAACAATCCCAAGATGGGAAGGTGACTGAAATTGTTTATGAAGGTGATCACATTCATAGTCCAAAACCCCTATAGAACTGCACTTTCTGGTATATTTTTTGGGCCCTAAACAACATTTTCTGGACCTGCTACAAATGACAGTAACCATAGGTTTTGTTAGCACCAGAATATTGTTCTTCCCATTCAATTTCTCCAACAAGGCTAGCATGTGACTAAAACTAAATCTTGTAGGGGAAAGTTATCACCATGGGAATTGCTTGTCCAGCTCAGCTTCCAAGGAAAATGACCACAGTCATATCTCTTCACAAAGATAGCAACCACCATTCTAGACATTGTATATGTCATTGGTTTTAACTTCAAAACATGTTTTGCAGCCCTGACAACCATTTCAACAATACAAAGATCCAAAATATGTGGCAAATGCTTTGCCATATTTGCCACCTGAATTACAACAATTAAAAAAAATTAATCACATCTTTGGCATCATTCAAACAATGGAATACATTATTATAAAACTATTTCACCAATTCCATGCTAGAAAACACTGAAAATTCAAATTTGATATTACATCCAGAGGGATTTCACTTCTTTCACTTACTTTCCCAATGTAGCGCATATTGATACCATGTGCATGCAGTGCCTCAGTTAAAGTTTGCCCATCCATTGGCGAAACTTCCAGACTGCTAAGGTCCTGCACAAACTTGGGAAGAACTACATCCACAAGGTATGTCCTTGCCTTCTTTACCAATGATTCATCAACAGCTATTTCCTGGTAAAAATAGAAAGAAAATAGAAGGGAATTGACAAGCAATAACATCAAAAATCCCTACAATTCAAAGATCCCTCTCTAATTTCAACCATTTCAGCCAAATTCTACCACCATTTGTACCCTGCTAGGACTATTTGTTATTTTTGTAGTACAGCCCACCAGACCCAAAACGACATTAATGAGCTAGCTAGCTTGCAATGCACAAGGGTAATACAAACACAGGGCAGTGAAATAAAAGATGATTACCTTAAATATGGTCTGATATCCATGGCCGATGGTCTCTGAAGACCTGAATCTCACTCCGGTGTAGCGATTGTGGATGAATGAGAAGCCAATGTGGATCAATCCAGCACCCCCTTTCGAGGACAAGTCGTGGTTTCAAGTTTGTAGAGGCAAGAAAGACCCGAGCAAAATCACGGGACAGAAAGGCCGGTGTACCATTTTTTTTTTAATCTAAGGGCGCCGTCGCTTAAGTGATGCCTACTATTTGTTAGAGTATTTCAACAAATTTTGTTGTGCATGAGGGTGTACCATTTTATTTTTTATTATCTAAAGGCGTCGTCGCTTAAGCGACGCTTACTACTAATGCGCCGTCTCTTATCCGACGGTTATGAGAATAGCCGTCACTTAATCGACGCTTGTGGCCACATTTACAAAAAAAAAATGTATCCTTGTGATTTTTGGTAAGTTTAAAAAGAGAAATCCACGCGCCGTCGGATTTTTCCGTCGGATTTTGGATCGAAATGTAGTAGTGATACCAAGGATTTTCTTTGCAGCACCCAAATCATTCATCGCAAATGATTTAGCTAGTTTTCTTTTGAGCATATTTATATCCTGCATGTTAGATCCTGCAACAAGTATGTCATCCACATACAATAACAAGATAATATATCTTTCATTATCTAGCCTCTTCAAATAAACAGAGTGGTCAGAATAACATCTATCATAACCTTGTTCTGTAATAAACTTATCAAATTTTAAATACCACTGCCTTGGAGCTTGTTTCAGGCCATACAAGCTCTTCTTCAACTTGCAAACCAAATTCTCCTTCCCTTTGACCTCATACCCTTGTGGCTGCTGCATATAAATCTCTTCCTCCAAATACCCATGGAGAAAGGCGGTTTTTACATCTAACTGTTCAAGATGCAAATATTCTATCACCACTAGACTTAAAATATTTCTAATTGAAGTCATTTTAACAACAGGAGAAAATATTCATCAAAGTCTATACCTTTCTTTGTGCAAACCCCTTTACAACAAGTCTAGCCTTGTACCTCTTCTTTCCTCCATCTTCTTCCTTCAACCTGTAAACCCATTTATTCTTCAATGCCCTTTTTTCTGCAGGAAACTTAACCAGATCCCAAGTCTAGTTTCTTACCAATGAGTCCATCTCCTCATCCATGCTTTGCTCCCACTTCTTTCTAGTTTCTACCTTCATTGGCTCTTCAAAAAATTCTGGTTCACCAAAATCAATCATCAATAAATAATACAGTGAAGGAGAGAATTGTTCAAGGGGTCTACTTAACTTGGGAGATTTTCTTACATTTGCAGGACTTTCAGGTACTTACTGCTGCTCTTGATTTTCTGGTGCCTTTGGAACTTCATTTTCTTTGATTTCATCAAGCACTGTGTACTCTATGTTTTCTTTTTCTCCTTTCTTTCCCTACAACTGATCTTTGTACATGACCTTTTCATTGAATACTACATCTCTACTCCTAATGATTTTGTGATTTTTAAGATCCCATAAGCAATAACCAAAATCATCAACCCCGTATCTAATAAAGGTACATTTCTTGGATTTAGCCTCAAGGTTTGTTCTATCATATTTATCAATATGGAAAAATGCTTCACAACCAAAAGTTCTCAGAAATGAGTATTTTACCTGTTTACCTGTCCACGCCTCCTTTGGAATGCCACCATCCAAAGAGCTTGAAGGCCCTCTATTTATTAAATAAACAACAACGTTTACAGTATCAGCCCAAAACTATAAGGGCAACCCTGCATGCAATCTCATACACCTTGCATGCTCCATGATCGTTCTGTTCATCCTTTTTTACACACCATTTTCTTGTGGTGTTCCAGGGATTGTCTTCTCTCTGCGAATCCCATTGTGTGAATAGTAACTGTCAAACTCCTTGCTGCAGTACTCGCCTCCATTATCAGATCTGAGACATTTCATCCTTTTTACTGTCTCATTCTCATCCAAAGCTTTCCACTTCTTAAAATGATCAAACACATCGTATTTTTGTCTAATGCAATAAACCCTAGTTTTTCTAGTTGCATCATCAATAAAAATAACATAATAACGAGAGCCACCAAGATATTGTACCTGAGCTAGCCCCCATACATCTGTATGGACAAGCTCTAATTTTTCACTCTTCTTTTGTTTCCTAACCCTGAGAAATCTAACTCTCTTCTGTTTTCCATAAACACAGTTCTCATAGAATTCCAAACTTACCTGCTTCAGATCTGGAAGCAGTTTCCTTGAGTGGAGAATCTGCATCCCCTTCTCACTCATGTGGCCAAGCCTATGATTCCACAGTGCCGCACCTGTTTCTGTGGAAGCTATAAAGGTAGAGTAATCAGTATTATGAGGACATAAATATAACGTACATACCCTATCTCCTTTTTCTATTACCAGTGATCCTTTAGTGATCTTCCACCACATTTCTCCAAATGTAGACAAACAGCCTCTATCTCCCAACTACCCTGTTGAGATCAGATTTATTTTCATAGAAGGAATGTGCCTTACATCCTTTAGCAGCTAGTCATTTCCATTATTTAACTTAATCTGTACCTTACCCTTTCCAACAATTTTACATGGTTCATCATCCCCCAATAACACATGCCCAAAATCACCTTGAACATAATTATGAAATAATTTCATATGGGATGTAGCATGACATGAAGCCCCTGAATATACTACCCAGTAATCACTATTATTATCTAATGAAAGAATCAAAGCATCTTGTAACACATCACCTGCTACATTCACTTCCTGGGTAGTCTCTTGATGTCTGTCTCCTTTCTTCTTTGGAGCTCTGCAATCTTTCTTTAGATGTCCTTTCTTACCACAATTCCAGCACTCTATTTTTCCAAATATGGACTTGGATCTTCCCTTTTAAGACTTACCATGATTTCTTGGGCTCCTTCCTCTCTTTTTTTGTCTCCCTCTGCTTTCCATGTTCAACGCATTACCTGATGTCTCACCTATGCTTTTTCTTCACATTTCCTCACTAAGAATAACACCAACAACATCATCAAACTTAAGAGTGTTTGAACTAGGGACATAGTTACTTACAACCATGGCCAAGCTATTTGAGCTTTCTAGAAATGAGCACAAGATCAGAAGAGCCCTAACCTCATCATCAAAGTTCACTTTTACAGAACTTAACTGACTTGTAAGTGTATTAAACTCATTTAAATGGTCAGCAATAGATACAACTTCCAACATCTTCATATTAAGTAAATGCTTCATTAAAAATACCTTGTTAGAAGCCAAGGGTTTTTCATAGAGCTTACTCAATGCACTCATCACACCCTCTGTTGTTTTTTCTTTCAAAATATTGAAGGCCACCGACGAAGCCAGGAATAGTCGTATTGTTCCCAGTGCATTTCTTTCAAGAACCTCCCATTCTTCATCCTTCATAGCCACGGACTGTTTTACTTTTTCACCCAATGGCAGGTATAGATCCTTCTGGTACAGATATTCCTCCATTTTCATCTTCCATAACTGATAGTTTTCGCTATTAAATTTCTCGACCCTAAACTTTCCTTCTTCCGCCATTGCTCCCACTCGAACTAGGAACCCTTCTTCCCTACGAGTTTACCAAACAAATAGACCTTTTGGCTCCGATACCAATTGTTAGAAAACAAGACCATAGAGCAATAAAAAATTTACAGTTAAATCATTAACAAGATGTAAAACACATTAAAACATTACAGAGAGACACATATATAACATGGTTCACCCAAATGACGGGCTACGTCCACAAAGAAATTGTCAGTCCTTTATTACAGCCCAAAAAGGTGAATGGATACATCCTGCAGCAAAACTGCTGCACTTCCTCTTCGCGACCTCATAGTGTCTCTTCCAATAAAATACAATACCATACTTAGTCGTTTTACAATGCTTTTGTTTTATATGGGAAATACAATGGGAAAATTCTAGGGTTAACCCAATACCATGGGTCCACAAAATTGTTGGCCAACACACATCCCAAAAAAAATTCTCAAGGGCTCCGCTCCCAAACCCCAAGGCAGGGGGAATGAGTGTATAGTACACCTAGGTTACAAAAATGACTGAATAATATCTCTAGATCTAGAAGATTAGGCTCCACAACCAACAGTTACAGGCTCTTTTACTTGTCTCTTCCTCAATCGACTTCCTATACTTAGCCAACAAGTTGTCTTTGCTATTCTAGTAACACCTAATAGTAGGCACTAATGACCTAACTTACAAAGATAGATTAATACATTTGGTTTCCGCTAGCTCTAGCTCAACTTGTGCCCATGATATTTGTGGCCTTTCATTTTCTAACTGTTATGCGTTACTATTTTTTTCCAGCAGTTATGCCACTTTCACGATTTCTCATACTGGTATTTCATCGCATATTCCCTTTTCTCGCTCCTTCCTTCTGTCATGCATCTTCCGTCTTCTTCCTTCATGTCACTACGTCTATCAAAAATCCTTTCTATTATTCTTTCCTATCGTTGCTTCTGTCATGGCTCATTTCTCTTCTTCTTTATCTCTTCTCCATACTTAGGCATAATTATAAGTGAATTCTGCCCTCCTTTCCCTAGGCCCAAGAAAAGGATAAGTCCCCTTTCATGGACCCCTCTCCCTCTCTTATATAGTACTATGAAGATTTAGGGTCAAGGATGGATTAGTTAAAACCAAAACAATAGTTCCAAAACTAGCCAAACCACCCAAATTTTTAGAAATTTATATTTTTTGACAACATACAAGAAAATTTGTGGGTTTCCCACTGACAACTCGCAAGTGGGTGAAACAAATCATTTTTGGGGTATTTGGAATCATTTTCAGGAGTCGTTTTCTTCTGCAAAGATGTTACTTAGTCCAATACCTTTACAATGGTCTAGAAAATAGGTTAACTAGAGTTACCGAACTCTATATGTCCCTTCCATCCACGTGTAATTTAAGTGAGTGACATCAGCTTTCATGAAGTGTCGTCATGTGACCAAACATGTAAATGTCGTCACAGATGGAGAAGTGCCATTTTCGGCTATAACAAGTAGCTCACATATTTGCAAGGAATTAGTGAAAAATAAAAAGGATATTCAATTTTTGGAAATCATATGGGTATTAACAACAAATCTCACATAAAAAACAGAAAGATATCGACCCAGCAATCAATTCCTAACTAAAGGTAACTTGGAAAAAACTACAAATTGGTGAATACATGACTGATAGAACAATATCCTACATATTTACAGTTAATATGCAAATTTCACTAAAGCAACCCGTGCATTCCAAGAAAAATAGTGAAACAAACAAACAAAAACTTCCTTGCATGACTAATGCATTCCTGTGTATACAACAGTAGTGTATAGGGTCGGGAAAGTGTACTTAATTGAAATTTCACTAAATTCTCAGTTTTATAAGTTTACGAGGGTTGAAATATCAAAAGATATCAAGGCTGAAATTTTATCTAGTTAATCAAACTAACCAAAAAACTTTGGATAATACAATCTTAGTGCATCTAACAATGCTAAAACATTAGTACCCTGAAAAAGGTAGAACCTAGCTGAGTTGACAATTATGTTGCATGGAATATTTCCCCAATAACTGTTGGTTCTAGTTGTTGCAGAACAAAATATAAATAAACCCATTTTTTTTCTTTCAGGCTTCTACTGCTATGCTTCTCTCTCACACGAGCTTCTTCTTGCTCTGATACCAAAATTGGCATAGGTGGGATCAACCATAGCCAACCCAACCAGCAACTCACGATTTGGTGGCTCCTACAGTTAGCAGGATTACCAAATTTATCCCTCGTCCAAATTCTACTCTAAAATTACCTCCCCACAATTCTTCTTCTGCAACTCTATTTCTGCAACAAGCTTTCCACATGCGGGTTTTAGGATGTGAGATGTAGGATGCGGGATGCCCGACCATCTTTCCAAAGTTTCTCCCCTTCAACTTTGCTTCCGAAAATTTTCCTCCGCAATTTTTTTTCAACTATAAAATCTTTGCGACCTTCTCCACAATTGTCGATCTACTCTTTGATGCAGATCCCACAAATATTTGTAGATCAGTTATCGCCCTTGCAACTTCCATTGCAGATATCTCCTAGACCATGATATCTTCATTTGTGGACTCAATCCCCACCGTTCATTCTCTACAAAACTTGTTAATGGTAGAAAATCTGCATTCTACACTAATTGATCAAAGGATCGATCAATCTAGCCTTCAATATTTAAGATTCATTATCCTAACATTTCTATGCATGCATCTATGACCTATTTCAATTATTCAAGCAACGATTTAGTGCGTAAATCAATAATTTCACATAAATACACAAATTTTAAAAAAAAACACCGAAGTCGGCTCTGCACAGATACACAGTTCAAACAACACATGCATATAGGCTAACGACACTACAAACATAGAGTTAATCCTTCTATTAAGCAATAGAACAAACACACAGCTCGACTCTCCCTCTTCAGTCTTTTCAAAATATTTACAAGTGGAAGCCAGACGCAGGTCTGACCTTCCCTTCTGCTAATTGGAATTATAACCATGAAGAATAGAACCCCATTTACTTCTCTAATCTGCCTATTTAAGCTAAATTGTTACTCCCACCCTGAGTGGTTCTGCAATCGAAAACAAACAACTACAAAGCATCATGAAAACGTCCCTATCACAACAAACAAAATGCAACTTGATCTCCTCGCAGAGAGTCATTATCTGCCATCATTCCTACTGGTGCTAACAAACTATGACTCATCAAACAACCAAAACTATGCCACCGCATGTTACCAACTCATCACATTGCTAGCATGCCACGGTGCTTTTGCATCATGTATGGATACCCATTTGGGAAAAATGGTTGTTGTCAATCATATGCACTTGTTTTTTTCTTTTCCTTGTCTCTACTCGGACTCCTTCTAAGTATTTATTTTAACTAGAAAGAGTGTTGGGCAAGATGATGTTAGTGGTTATGGGTGAACTGTTGGAACCACACAATTCATTGGTAAAGGTACTACCCTCCCATAGAATCCCTATAATAAACTTAGTATACAGGGTATGTATCTCAATATATAACTATCTCTGGTAAGGCCGTTAAGGGACTTTTTTAAGAACCTTAGCTAATTCAAGTGCCAACGGTCCAGATTCATATCGATAGACATTTTTTCAAGTCTCATGGGTTTATAAAAAAACAGGAACATGGCCTATCTTAGCATACCTTCACCTAGTTTCATCGTGATAGAAAAATTTCATCATATATGAGAAATATAGAAGCCACTATGTATGGTGTATTCAAAAGGGAGATGTCATGGATTTCCCAGATGGCTAAAGCATCTATTGTTTCAAGGTACTATTAGATGTCAGATCAGAGCTACAGGGTTTGTTATGATTGTGAGTCACAGTTTACGACATTCAATCGGCCACAATACTACACTACACTAATACACTGTTTGACATTGTCCTTGGGGTAGATTCCAAGGATGAGAGGGTCATATTGTGAAATCTTCAAAAGGGATTGGGATGGATCATAGATACTATCCTAACACTCAATGCCTCTAGAAATAATTGGTGATGAAATATAGGTGTTTGAAGAGGGGATGAACTGTATAAATGAGATGAGACCTGTGCAAGGACTAGGAACGGAAACTCCTAAACAAATTTGTGAGGTTGGGTCTCTCAGCTTAAGGTCAAGCAGAGGTTTGTGGGATCACTGATCTAGGAAGTATCCCGGGTCTCTTCCTTCAAGTTTTCTCTCTAGGGGTATATCATCTAGAGAGAAAAGGAATAACAAATCCATTCATAAAACTAATCGAAGAAAATTCTTCAAAAGGGTTTTTTATGTGTTGTTTCTTTCATTTGTATATGTGGCTTTGTGTTGTTTCTTTCATTTGTTATGTATTGTTTCTTTCATTTGTATATGTGGCTCTATGTTGTGAATGTTCGTGTCGTTTTTGTGTTTTAGTTTGGAACATTTATTTTTCATTTGTTCTCTTTCTATATTTTTTTTTGACATTCAGTCTGTGTTTGTTGTTAAATGATGAGTCTAAGAGAGACAACTACAGCTAGACAGGCATACCTTTCCGCCAGCAATTCTTTGGATGAAAAAAAAATAGAGGCGTGGTGATGACTGTAGGATATGCTAATGATATCTACCAGCCTCAATCATGATGATGATGGTGAATCTCTCCAATTTTAAATTGAATTTTAGGTGAGAGGGAAGGGAGATCTGTATTTATATTGGTTTTTAATTGTTATTTAGACGATAACATATTAGAACCTATTATAACTAGATGTTGTTCTTACGTTATTTGTCTTATTTTTTCAAGGATTGGTTTACTATGATTTTATATTTTAAGTTGGTTTTGATATTTTTTGGAAACCAGTACTTTTTGTTTGATTTAATGCTTTTAATGATTAGATTTATTTCATTTTTATGGGTTTTAAGGTTGTTCTTTGGGATTATTAGTTAATATATATATCTTTAAGCTTTCAAAAACTTATAATAAAGTTTATTTTAAAATTTAAGCTTATGCCTAACCTTTGTTTTTAAGCCTTGGTTTAAAAAATATGCAAAAGAGGATTCCTGTAGCGCAAGAGTGAAGATCAAAGAACAAAAGTGCTACAAGAATCTCAAGCCTACAAAATTATAGAAAATAGTGGTGGTGTTTTGTAATGGAAGATAGTAGGAGAAATTTAACACCTGTGAGGACAGAAGGATACGTGTTTAGAGCCCAGTGATCATTATAATAGGTGTATGAGAAGATGCAAGGATCGTGGTCATACCTGTCAAGTTTTTGTTTGGTAAAGTCATTGAAGGAAGCGGTTGGAGATCTTGGCGGCTGCAGAGTAAAGTATTGAAGTTTTTTGAACACTTATCGAAGATATAATGTCGCATATTCAAGAATTCAGTTTATCATCATGACTATGGTGTAACCAGGTATTAAAATAATTGACAGAGTCATGGTCTATTTTTACACGGTGTTGGTTTCATTGACAGAGTCATGGTTTATTTTGACACAGTGTTGTTTTTGTTGGAATGTAAACCTGTTTGTTACAAATTTGATTAGCTGTTAATTTCATCATTCCAGAGAACCATTTTGAATATTTTTGAACTGGTATATAGTCTAGGGTTTAGAAAATGAAAAAAAGTGGTAAAACAAACATAGTTGAACCCATGGATACAAGTTGGACAGAAAGTTTTCTTGATTGTACAATGAGTTTTCAAAGGGCTGGTTGGTTTGATTTCTTCCAGAGAATCAATGGCTTTAACCGAGAATTATCATATAGATTTGCTCAAGGTTTTGATAAGAACATTGTTTCATTTGACACCCTCAAATTTGAACTCACTAGAGAGCTAATTGAAGAAGCCACAGGCATAGTAGGTGATGGAGAACTTTGGTTCAAGAAAATGCCCTTCGATTTCAATCCAAAAAATTTCTTATTTATCGAGGTCGAAACACTAGATTGGGGAAAGGGTGTACAGTTACACAAATTTAAGCCTGAGTGGAGAGAGGACATTAGAATTCTATAGAGTTATATCACTTGTGAGGGTATATTTTCCTTAGTCTTCAAATATCATATCAGATTCCTCCAACATTTAAATCAAGATTCCAAAATGAATTTACCCTTTTTCTTTTTGAAAAGCCTTCAAAAAATGGCAGATGGAGTAAAAGGGAACAAAGACCACACTCAACAATCTATCTTTCATCATGGACTTATAAAGTTCATTGTTAACACAGTCCTTCAGGAAAAGGGTAGAACCTGGGAACACTTTTTGTTTTTGTCAGGTATTCATACTAAACAAGAAGATCAACCCAAAAAAGAGGTAGATGAACAAACAACATTTCTCTGTAAAGAGGTTAAAGAGAGAAATATGTGATGAGCTGGTAAAAGACAGTATTCAAGAAGAAGGTTCAGTTCATAAATTTGAAGAGTTTGTGTATGAAGAGATCAGAGGAGCACTCAATGAAAATCAAGAGTAGTTTTTAGAGAATATAGAAGAGCGCCATAGAATTGATATAAAACAACAAGAAGGTAGGAGTTCTTTGGAACAGAATCAAAGTTTCATAGGTATACAAGAAGATATAATGGAGTTTCCTGTTCCAGATAAGCTAAAAGATGATAATCTACACAGTTCAGATGAAATGTCTAAACAAGAGTCAGTTATAGAAGGATTAAAAGGTGAGACTGTACAACTCTCAAATATTAAGTATCAAGGCAAATCATTTGTAATGCTAGGAGGAGCAGAAATGAGATGGAGACTTAAAACAAGAGATAACAACAAATTAATACTTAACATGAAAAAGATTTTAAATCCAAAGTTAGATAAAGATAAGGTTATTGTAATTGAAGACTCTTCATCTAAAGAAGACCTGGAATAAGAAGAAGGATTTGATTCTAAGAAGGTTCATAGTAAGAATGAACATTCAGTGACTCTAGAGTCATCACCAGGAAAAGACAAGGTTGCAAAACAACCAAAAGTTTTCAATACTGAAAGAGATAGGTCTCTAGAAGTTCCCGTAGAAGAAGCATACAAAGACAAAGAAGATGATGATCTGATTTTCAGGAAAATGAATATCCCATGGCTATCAGACAAGACTTCTACAGCAAAATAGGGACTGTGCATAGATTCTGAAATTGAAAATCTGTAGAAAAAAGTAAAGCAATGCAGATATCAAATCAGTTTTTTTAATGAAACAAATGAGGGATTATTCATGACTAACAGAATGCTAAGGGAATATATTGATGAAATAAACACACATTACCAAGAGTTAATTACTATTTCAAAAGAATGTTTAAGGATAAAGAAGCAGACTCAAAGCCAATTTGGGAAATTGAACCAAACAATTAAAGATTTGACCCAGCAGAATGAGACACTGTCGAAGAATATTGAAGATATGGAAGCAGAGCAGCAGAGAACTGGAAGGCAGTCACATGCCTTAGAAGGGATTGCATTGCTGGCTGAGGCAACAAAAAACCTATAAATATTACTACTGATAGGTGTCATGTGGTTTATTTTTGTAATAGCTAATAGTTTATTTTGAAAAGACAATTATCTTAGTAGCAGTTTCGAAGCTTAACCTAAAAGTTAGTTAGTTAGTTATGTAACTATTTTTTTATGAAAGAAGGATAAAAGTAGGAAATCAGATTATTGTAGAGTTTGAATTTTGACACAAGGAGAGGATTTTAAGCTGTGATATCTCAAGCTAGCACTTACAACTCTTATGTAAGTTGATGACTATTATTGATTATATACAAACTGATAAGCCTTTTTACCTATCATGTTGTTTCATTTATGATTTGGTTGATTGCTCAATATACAATTTCATTTCTTATTTAAAGGTTTTATTCATGTAAATGCTTGTAGCTTGTGGGTGGAAATCAATATTTCATGTGTAATGTTTATGGCCTATTGAGATGTGTTTGATCCCCAGTTTATTTAACTCGTGCATGATTTAGTTATGTATTATCTTGTTTATGTTTTACCTCCTTGCTGATGAAGTTTTAAACCAAAAACCTAAAAACCAATTTCATTCTATTTCTTTGGAGATTGTGTTAGCTTGTTCTTGTGGTAGTCGAGGAACAATTTCTAGCACTAATAGAACTAAAGTATTTCCTTTTCCAACTCTTGCTTTGATTAATGCATGTTCATCATTCAAGAAGAAAATTCCTGATGAATATGATTTTTTTTAAATGTTCATCAATTTCCAGAAGGTGCAAATTATACTTCTTCTTAATCATAGTAAAAATACTCTGAATATAGGGTACCATAGGCATCCAATCAAAAATACCTGATCCAAATATACTGGATTCTATGAGCACCCCATCAAATCCGTCCACCTGCTGATCGATATATCTCTTATTACTTGCTTTTATTACTCTTCACTGGCTCATTCAGGCTCTGAAAGTAAATTTATTATTACTTATTATTTTCTTCTCATGAAGGTTCCTTATTACAAGGCCAATTTTAGTAATACTTGGAATAGTTTTTTGTAGACTAGAGTTAAGGGACACCTGCCCCATCTGGTTCATAAGATGATTGACTGCAGTGTTTGCAATAAAATAAATAACACCATCGGCATGTGGTCCTGGTACAATATTTGTAGGATCATATAAGAATGTGGAGCATTACCTTAAGTGTTTTTAAGTAGGAATGCATCCAATGTATCACCTAGAAGTCCCTACTAGCGAAGGACAAGGGACCATAGATGGAGACCAACTTCGATGAAGAAGAGATCATTATGGAAACCCAGGAGGGAAATTAAACACCACATGTCCAAACAGTGAAGCTTCCCATTATCTGATGTTAGGCTAGAGATAAATAAAATAAGGATAAAACATAAATCCCTCCTTATACATTTTCCCTCTTTAGCTGCATCATCTCTTATAACATTTGGGGCATTGAATCTTGGCTCGAGGTCATGCTTCATTCTCACTTCATCCATGATTTTTCAAACACCATTTTGATATAAATAGGGTTAGTTCAATGATTTATTTATTGATGGTATATTTGTTTAGAGGGATTACCCTTTACTTGCTGAAATCCCTTTAGCAGTTATCACTTAACTTCCTGATTCAGTCACTAAATCCAAAAACTTCAACAGAGAAAAATCATGGAACTTCCCCTGATAGATTGGAATTTATTCAACAAATAGAACATATGGAGGGAGTTGGAGGAGCCCCTGGGACATATCTCCCCATTTGAGAGGAACATTATATGACTCGAAAGAAATAAGAAAGCAAGGACTGGGAGGGAATTCTAAATGGGTCTCAAATCTATGGATATGATTTCTGGATAGGCCACTTTTGATTACTTCATTTCCCATACGTTGCTTGGGTTTTTTGGTGGATTGTACCACCCCACCTCATCTTTAGTGGAATAAATATGTGAAGGACACTTTTTAGCTTTTTTTAAGAATAAATTTCGAATGAAAATCCCCTATCTTTCGTCTCTCATGTTATAGTGTATTATTTTTTTGTTTGGGATAACCCCAATTTCTTCACAGTCGAAATTCCTTTGCTGAGGTGAAAAGAGTGCAAGTTTCCTCTATGTAAGAATGACTATAACAGTTAAATCATCAGATAAGGAATAAACAAGTTCTAACTACTATGTTACTTAAACAATAACTCAGAACATGTAATAAAGTATGAATGAATGTAAATGACAATAATAGCTATTACCATATATAATCACTACTCCTTACATACCAAAAGTGACTGACACATTAAATACTCAACAATAAGACTGCAAACTAGGTACCCTACTATTACCCAATCCAAAACAGGCTACTAAAATGACCGAATAAACAATATCAACTGTTTCTCTTATCTTTCCCAATGTCGAGTCGTCAACTGCTTTCTACGCCTTGACTTTTTATGTCTCACCTACACTTGTAACTGATATTGTTCAATCTATTGCTTCTTTCCCGATGGTTGAATTCTACCTAAAGGATGCAAACTATTGTCCTTCCCCAATTAATTAAATATCGAACTGCCATCCTATCAAAAATAAGAGCTTTATTCGCTTAAGGTATTACCTTCATTTTAGTTATCTAAACCTTGATTAGGATCTGGGACACCTAGGGTAGGAAGATGAGTTTAGCATGAGGGGATACAACTCTTGTTTACTTTGTGGGAATAAGAGCAAGGCCATCGAGGGAAATAAGTGGTAGTAGTGGTGGGATAGCTTTATAATGGGGAAAATACTTCCAACTCACTATAGAGAGAAATCATAAGCCACTGAAGCATGTTGGAGAAAAAATATAGGCACCGAGCACTGGCTAGAAGTGGATCATAAGCTCAAAAATGTCAAGAAGAGTAATTGAAATCAAGTCTAAAAAAGGCAGTTGCATCCCACAGGAGAAAGGATTCTTGCAAGAGAAATAATCATAAGAGGAAAGTGAGACAGGAATAGGTAGACAAGCATCTCTATGCAACACAATTTTGCTTGTCCTACGTTTGGCTCTCTTGTTTTGATCTCTAATCCTTCAAACGATTTCCTCTCAAATTGTTAATTCTGTTTATTTAGATCAGTCCCTGGGAAACAAGTCAAGAATTTGAATCGTGACAATACCAAATTCCAGGGAAGTATTAACCAAGGATTTATTATCTTTGACATTCTTGATATACTAATTTTCAAATTCTAAATGGGATGAAGGGCAATGTCTCTTACAATTAACTTCAATCTTTGTTTCCAATGTCCATACATATTTAGTTTCCACTTAACGATTTGTCATTTGTTTCCATGATGATAGTTAAAATTTAGTTATTCATGCATGTAGGGCCCAGGGATAATTTTAGGGGCGAATTTTAGCCCAATGGGCTATTTTTCTATGTTTTTCTCCCAAAAAAGATTCGTCATTTTGCATTTTTTGAAGCCCTGTTTCGCCCAATTTTGATGGGGTAAAATTTTTTCACCCTAAAAATAGCCAAATTATTATGTAAACGATATAAAATCCTTGGAATTTTTTTTTTTTTGAAAAATATCGCCAATCAGTTTATACTTAGCGTTTTAAGAATTGGTAATATTCGCCAACATTTCTACACTTTTAAATAAGTATGGTTCCTTAAAATCATCCCTGGTAGGGCCAAATACCTAAATAATTTCTTATCCCCAAAACTTTAGACTCCTTGTTGATGGGTTTGACCTTGTTTTCTATTTCATTTCCTGAGAATTTAGACTCCTTGTTGTTGGGTTTGACCCTGTTTTCTGTTTCATTTCCTGTTTCTCATTTTAGGTAATATAGGTGGCCCCTATGATCACTAATATTTTCTTTGTAATTATGAATAACAAAGAATAATGAGTTTTCCTCATCCTTAGCATAACACATAATCAGAAGTCTCGATAGCCTCTATAAAATATCTCTAAAAAACTGACACATGAAAGTATTTGAGAATACATGTTTTCACAGTTTATCATAGTAGTAGTGAATCTTATGGAGTATGCATTATGTTAAAAATTTTGAATCATTTTGAAAGTATGTTTCCTTGGGCGCTGACATCACGATTTCTAGTCCCCTATCTTCCTGAATTTTGAATATGACTAAATAATAACTATCACCAATTAGGCAGAGTACAGAAAACAACATTTTATTCATTTAATGTATTATATTTTATAAGTGTTATGCATTCGTGCACGCATCAGACTTATTATAGGACATAATTTATGAATATCCTATGTTCTAACCTCTTATATGGTTTTTTTTATTTTCTGTTCTTTTTAAATGACATCCTTTTTCATATTATTGAAGTTTTAACTTGTGTATTTATACTCCTACAAGATGGGAATATTTTAGTTGATGAAAGTAGTGCAATTAAGTTAGGATATTTTTGCGTTTCTACTTGCATGTATGATACTGGTGATAGACAAAGATCTAGGATTACTTTAGTGGGGACCCCATGCTGTTGCATGTTTCAAGCTCTTAACTTTCTCACCTGAATTGTATTTGTGGTTTTGTTATCATTTTCATCAGTAAAATGTAATTGTGAATGTTGTGTTAGGTGCATATGTTTTTGAATATGTCATTGTCGATGAACATTAATTTTTATTTGTATTACAGAACTATCATATCCATTTTATTATTGGTTATATGTTGTATAGGATGGCACCTGAGGTTATGGAGCAACTTCATGGATATGATTTCAAGTGAGATACTCATGCTTTTCTTTTACATTAGTATGTTTCCTGCAAGGTTAGTACTTAGCTAAATTATTGTTTTGTTTATCAGTTGTCAGGTTATGTTTTACCATGAGAAAATCATAAATGCCAGGGTCAATTTGGGAGTACTTAAATTGGTAATGAAGAGCATTCTACAGAGGAATAATGGAAGGAATGAAATCTCAAGTTTGTAAAACATATTGTAAAGGGGAAGAAAAAACATCCTAGCACTCTTTTTAATTGAGATACAAAATTCTGATTTTATGATTCTGTGGGTCTCTCGAAGAAATCTTCTGATTTTGATCGTTCTAATTTCTAGCTCAACATCTTCCTATTTCTTTCTCGTTTGGTGTATGAAGGTCTTGGTTGAAAATATTATAGTTCCAAGTCTGAAGACAAGTGATGAAAGTGTCATTTTCAAGGTGGCACAATGAAATTACGTGAGTGTTTATGCCCGAGATATTCTCTAATACGATATTCAGTATTTAAAATTATTGTCTTTTTACAACAATGCACTATATAATGAAGTTATATCTACTAATGGTTAAGCCTCATTTTTAGTTTTTTTATGAATATTTATAGGTAACTGTGATGTAAAAAAGGGCCATACTCATTGGAGTTATTGATCTATATAATGTGTCATGGTTTTCTTTATGATCCCACTTTATCACATATTTATGAAATAAGATCCCTACATCATTAGTTTGTTTTTTTATATTTCCAATCTGGTTTTAACATTTTTGTAGTGCTTTCTAACCATAGTAAACATGTATGTGTAGAGAACCACTATGTTTTAATTAATACCTATAAAAGGAATTCCAACTTATTAGAAGCAAATAAGTAATAGTGAAAGGGTGTTTATATGCCAAAGTAGTAGTATGTAATGTGTGTTAACCTATACAAGTAGTATGGTGTGTACATGATTTTTGCAACATCCCTTCATTGAAGTTGGAATACATTTTTCCATGTACTTGAATAATTTAGTATTATTAAATGCTACAATACATAGCAGATTATATTTTATTTAGTATTACCATTTAATGATTAGGGTTAGATTAAGAAATATTTTTAAAAACCAAATTTAAGATTTTTTTTAGTCCACGAACTCACATGTGTTGACATAGAAAACTTGTCTGGTTCAAGTAAGGATTTGACCTGTTTCAGTTGAGTTGATTGGTTCGGTATCGAACTAGCCACTTAATCTGATATGCAGGTTGACTTGGCTTGGTTTGAAGGTCAAATTGGTCAACTTGACCGAGTGAATTAGATTATATTTAGTATTACCATTTAGGGTTAGGATTATATTAAGAAATATTAAAAAAAAACAAAATTAAGATTTTTTTTTAGTCCACGAAGTCACACACGTTGACATAGGAAACTTGGTTGGTTCAGGTCATGATTCAACCAAGTTCAGTTGAGTTAATTGGTTCAGTACCGAACTGGTCATCTAATCTGATATGCATGCTAGCTTGGATTGGTTCAAGTTAAACTTGGTCAACTTGATCGAGTTTGAGTCCGAGTTGACCGATTTTCAAAACAGGGATCCTAACAGGGATGAAAATCAACTTAAATGGGAGAAAAGGGGGAAAATGTTGAGCCATTTCCTTTTGAAAAATTGGAAACTAGGGGCACATTTCCCCATTTTATACAACCTGTATTTGGTAACTAATCCTTAATGCAAGAGACTAGGATTTTCTAGGGAATCTTTTCACAAGGTTTCAGAATTAGGTGGGTGAGATAAATATCCCCGTATTTTTGTCAATTTTCTTGTCCATTTAGAGGATCCACTAAGGAAGAAACAAAAAAAGAAAATATCTACTCATCCTAAAGAAAATGCCTCTCGTAAAACATATCTACTCAACCTCAAAGAAAATAGTGCTTACATTTCTCCAGATATTACTGAGATTAGACATCATACATTGGATTTAAAAAAAGATTATTGGCTTGTTAAACTGTATAACTCCTTGTTAATAGGTACACATGGAAGTTTTTGTTTTGACTTTGATCATTGTAAGCATGATATGGTATTTTTCATTTATTTTAGGGCAATTACTTTTTAGAAACATGTTTTATTGTATAATCAAGTATCAAGTATGGAAAAGGTCACCTCACTAACACTTAGGGAAAGAATCATTGTTTTCATCAAATTTATAGTCAGACTTTAAGAAATGTATGCATTCATGGCTCCAAAACATGTCATATTATTTTAACATTCCTATTTGACATTTTAGAAAATATTTCTGATTTAATTTCTGAAGCTTTTCCATATATTGAAATATAAGGGTTTTCAAGCTTTCCATGCATTGAGATATAAATTGGTCAAATTCAACAAAAGTTAAGGTATTAATTTGTTGATACATCATACATGCAATACTAATTGAAGAGTCGAAGTTTTGATAGTGGATAAGGTGGTAATTTGTTACTTTGTTAGAAATTTATTTTAAGGCTTATTCATAGCTTACTCAAAACATAAGGGCCTTTGAAGAGGTTGCAATTATTCGTAATTCACGTGTAGGGGAATATGCATTTGGTTTTACCACATCGCCACTTGTCATTTAGGTACTTGTTTATTCTCTAGACTCTATATATCCTTGAATTTGACTTAATGCCAAGTATTCTACACAAATACCAAAATTTAGTGACAGATCGAAATGTCTATTGGATATTTGCAAATTGATATCTATTTGTAGATGACTATTGACATCATAAAATGCAATAAAACTGCATGTTTATTTGATATGATTATAATTTAACTATTATTTCAATTTGTATTGAAGGAAATTCTTATTTTTCTCCATTTGTCATATGCAGGTTGAGAGTGGAAATGAAGAACTCTGCAGTGTCTATGTTCCCACGAATCGTCTCTATATTGGTGAAATTTTCCTCATTAACTCTAAAGATATCATTCGACCAAACTTGTTTGTTCATGAAGGCATATGTTGGTAGACACACATTTTTCTCTCATTATTGTTCATTATGCATGGTGTATATGTTTCCAATGTATATTTAATTCTATTTTGGACTTTGTTCCATATATCTAGAGATGATACTTTATCCTCTTCCTTTAACTATCCAAAACATTTTCTTGACTCTATTGTTTTATGATGTATCTGGTCCTAAATGATTCGTCCGTCCTAACTTCACTGAGACTATGTACTAACTTTATGTCCTAACTTCACTAGAGACATGCACCATGACTTTATATATTGTTCATCTATAGCAATGGGAATTAGTCATAGGAGGAAAGAGAAGATTAATAGTGTGGTATGGTATCCCAATACAGGGATATTCTACTAAAATAGTTATACTTGCATCTATTGTAGTAATCATCATGTAGATAACAACCAGAAGCCAAAGAAGGCACATAGGACATGACACTAAAATGATCGGTTATATTAATGTATAGTGAGTGAGGATGCTAACACATCAATCTAGATATTTGCACTTCAAATCCATCTTGTAGATTGGAAAATATTTTGGCGGGGGGGANACACTAAAATGATCGGTTATATTAATGTATAGTGAGTGAGGATGCTAACACATCAATCTAGATATTTGCACTTCAAATCCATCTTGTAGATTGGAAAATATTTTGGCGGGGGTGATTCCCAAGTTCAAATCCTATTGGTGACATGTTTGAAGCCATATCTATGTGCACGGTTTTAATAACTTGCTTGATTATATATTATGAAGTTATACAATATATCCTCCTTTTCCAGCAATTAGATACTCAAAGGCTTGTATTTATATTTTTTACTATTATAGAGGAGTCTATAAGTTAGGTTCTCAAATTATTAAAGATTTCTAGCTCAAGGGAAGAGAATATGCCTTACAATAAGGAGGTTGGTGGTTTTATTCCTTTGTGCCCGAATGACATTGCAATATCAATAAAAAATGACCAAATTAGTGACAAAAAATGAGAGATAAGTGACCAAATAAAATGACAAAAAATCTCATATACAATTACTAAAAAAAACTAAATTAGTGACCAAAAAATGAGAGATAAACAAATTTCACGTATAAATGACCAAATGACAGTTTTGGTGTCCAATTTCTAGTGCAAATTTGGAAGCAAAAATTAGCACATATTTGGAAGTAAAACGTGGCGCAAAATGGGATGATAAATTAGTATCACAAATGAATGAAATATTGGATGCTAATTTGGATTTAAATATATGGTGCTAACGAGGATGTCATTTAGGAATCAAAAGCAAACGTTCTCTAGGAAGAAAAATAAGACATTATTTAGGAAGCAAACCTCGACATTATTTAGGAAGCAAAGTTGGACTTTATTTTGGAAGAAAAAAATAGATGTTATTTTGGACGTCATAAAGGATGTTATTTAGGACGCAAAAAAGACGTTTTAATTTTTTTCCATGACACCTCCCATTTAGAGTTTAGTTTGACCACTCAATGTAAAATACAATCACTAAAAAGGGATGCTAATTTGGATGCTAATTACAGGATCTGCTGTAGTGTAAGACCTATTTTTACTATTATTTTAAATTTCTTTTAATTTAGGTTTCTAAACAAAAGGGCTTCAATTGGCTCAATATCTCACGTGGTGAATAATAATACCAATCAAATATTTAAAGTAAAAGAATATGTAATTATATTTAAGGGGGTTCTCTTACAAATACAACTGTAATCAATTCAAATAATTATGTACAATTTAAGAATTGATATGATACAATATTTATCACCCCTATTACAATTGAAAATTATTTTCTATAACAAAATTTTAAACACATATTCTTCCACATGAGATATTAGTCATAATCGTAAAGCCTCGTTTGCTTTAATTTATTTAGATTAGATTACCTTTTGTTTCGTTTTCGAATTGTTTTATTAGGATTATATTTGTTTAGTCTGATAATCATTTGCATTGGGGTGAAAGGTTGAAATGTTAATTATCGAAAAATCGATTCCAATTATTCTACAATTCCTTGTTTTGAATCATGTTTTATTTATCAAACCTTTTCTAAAACTTAAATGATAGGGGATTGTTGATCCTTAGTTAATGATACTCTGGGGAAGTTTAGTCATTTCGAGCCTACATATTTTGAAGTATTGTATGTGACGTGATATTTTCAAGGTGATTTTATAGAAGAGGCTATACCTTTATCTGTGGTGGAACACTTTTCAATTTTTACCTGCGTACATAAACTTAGTTGCATTAATTATCTTTCTCTTTTTAATGATCACAAATCCATACGCAAAGATTTTTTTAAATTATATTCTCCAATTATGTTTTAATTGGATCCTTCTTTAGGATAAAATGAGTGGATCTTGCATTGTTATCATCTCAAACCTATTAGCATCATCCCTCTCTCTTAAGGAGTATAGTGGCTTCCCCATCCATTAAGTAATATCTTATGAAATTAACATTAAACATAGCCCAATGCTATGATTTAACATCTATAGGAGTGAGTTGGAAAAAAATGAGGTCTTATTATAATTCGACCTGTTCATGATCATACCTTCTTATGGAATGAATTTATCAATATTTGATCATCAAGCCAGGGTATTGGCTTGTATCCGAAAAAATGGTTTCATGATGAGGGGTCTCATCACAATCCATCCCGCTAATTATATGTAAGTTGGTGTGAATGACATTGTCACAAGTCAGGACAATGGTTTCCAACTTATTTCCAGGAATTTAAATCTTTAACAAGGATTGATAAGCTTCGCATATTTAACTAGTGGATGGGATAAAAGAAACTTATTGGGTTAAAAGGTAACCTTGTCAAGGCTATAGACACCTATAGACAACATGGCCATGCCTATGGTATTAGAGGTCAAAGATTAAGATAACATATACTTGTCATAAAAAATTGTTCATTTAGAGCGTGTTTCAATGAAGAAGATATTTTTGTTGGAAATGTAATCAATTAGTATTTATCTTTGCATTCCAAATGATAGTTAGAAGGGAATCATTAAAAAAAAATTACAGGTGGGTAACTTGACTTGTTAATGTGGTACATATGTTTTAGGGGAAGGTTTCTTCTTGTTAAAATCCTCATCTTTTGTCTCCTTATACATGTACAATTGCTATCTTTTCAAGGTAGAGATAACTGCTTCACCCGAGTGAGCCTCCAATTGTTGTTATGATAACATATCCCATTTTATCAATTAAAATGGGAACCCCCATTTACTGATTATGAAGAAAACCTTGAATTTTATTATCTTGTTGATGGGGTGTTATGATTCTCTCCTTTATCCATGTGTTTTTCTTTCTTTGGAGTGAATAAAAATTTGCTTGAAAGTCTTTTTTTATACGTCTTTTGAATTGTGGAAAATACATTTGTTCTTTTGAACTTGTCATTTCTGCAATCTCCAATCCATAATGTGAATTGTGGATGCCCCAATTTTTTTATGTTTGTATTTTCCTCTTTCCGCAATCTGCAGCCCGCAATGCGGATAGCATACGTCGAAAATCCTTTGGTCAATAAACAAAATATAGGAGCCCCTTTTTATTGTTGATTTGTTCATATTTCCATTTTTATATTTCACCATTGATTTGATCATTTCCCTAGATCACTCGTATTATTTGGATTGTTTCCATTTTTACTAAGAGTCTAGCTTGTATTTTATTTTTGATTCATTTGAGTTGGTTCCATGATATTTATGGTTAACTTACCATATTGTTCTTCACATATGGTACTTGGATTTGGCCTTCATTGCACAAGCTAATTATTCAAGATGGTTGGTTGTGACCTTGGAGTATTATGATTGTCTAGTTTTGCTCAAAAATCTTAATATCTAATTAAACTTATTGAATTTTTTTTTAAATATTGATGATCATGATTTTTTTTCATTAAATTACTTTGTGTATTTTATTAAATCTATACACAATTTGATCTTATAAAACCAACATTTAAATTAAAAACACACCTGTTTTAGTTTATACGAGTTCTGATTTCTCTAATTTCCATGGGTTTTTTGTTTATGATTATTTGGGGATTAGTGAGATTAAAATTCAATATTCAAGAATGAAAAAATAGTTTGATCATGGATAACGTTTTCCTTCTAAGTAAGTTAATTTACTCTTCAAAATACAATTTCTATTTTTTCCTTTTGCAATTTAAAAGGATTTTCATTTATTATTGTGCAAAAGAAAATATTATTATTCTTTTCTTGGTGTTTCATTTTTAGTAAATGGTTATGTTAGAAATCTATTTGTAGGAATCATTAACTCTCCTATATTCTTGGGGGGATTGGTTTCCTATATTTGGGATTTATTCCAACATTTCATTTTCTAAAAATGATATATATATATATATATATCATTTTTTTTTTACTCCTAGGTTTTGGGAATTATTATACCTGCCGCAGCAGGTATATAGTAATCGGTTGCTAGTCAACCACCTTTGACCTTCTATTAGTTTCCGCCACGAAAAAATCAAAATCTATTTTCTAAAGTTAAACTTTAGAGTTTGCAAAAAATATTTTAAATTTTAATAAAAATATTTCTATTTGTTATTTTGTAAACTTCTGATTGGCCATTAGAAATGATGTCATTCTTGGAGTTTGGTATCTGGTTTTCACTTGACACATGGCAATGATGACATCAACATTTATTTTATTATTATGTTATTTATTTAACATTTAATGTTTAGTGTTCAACACAATTCCCTCCTCATACGACCGCCCACCACCACCTCCCACCACCCTCCGCATGCAAAAAAACCCTTAAAGAGATCCTACTCTCATTTTGTAACTATATATTTTCTTTAAGCTTGGTTTCGCCTTTCACAACTCACAGTTTCATAACTTGAACAGGTTAAATAAGTTTAATCACTTGTTTATATGATTGCTATACAGATTTAGATTCAAATCTGGAAGGAGAAAATTCATATTCGGAATCAAAGGCAAACAAATATGCAAGGACAAAATTCAGGTTCAGATTCAAAGCCAGACAAAATGTTAGACAACTAAACAAGTAAGTGTTTTATAAGTGTTTAATATGGTTGTGATTTTTTATGAATTCCAAGTGCAAGCATAAACAAATTGACACATTAGTGTAGTTGTCATTTACTTTAAGCTGGTCTTTAAGCTGGTGTCGTTGTTGGTTACTCAACTAGTCTTGGCTTCGCTTCTTTCAACCTTTTCTCGAGCAGCTCCACATGTTTGCTTGTCCCACCAGTCTATAAGCTTCCCTATTTTCACCTGTTGGATTGATGAACTCCAACATTCATCTCTGTTGGATTGATAAACTCCAATTTTCTTATCTCATAGCCCATAGCCGGTTTTGTACTGTTGTACTATTTTTTCTCCTTACCCACACTGATTCATGGATAAATATAGTGGAATTTCACATGATTTCCATGCTGGTAACAATATCAAGTGGCTAATGGAAGACTTTACTGTACTGAGATCCTAAGATCCTGATTGAATCTCGTCAGAATAGCTATCCCATTCTTTTGGGCAACTAGCACTGCTGTAACAACGTTGAGAACTGGAAGAGCCAAAGAGGTAAGATAGAATGTTGATAAGGTTTAACAACAGGTGAGTCTAATTTCAATTAGCTTTTTCCAAGAATGAACAGAGATTAAAACTCAGACATAAAAAAACTGTGTCGAACCCACAAAAACAATATATCTGTCAGAAATGAACAAAGATTAAAACTCAGACATAACAAAAAATGTGTCGGACATGCAAAAACAATATATGTCGGGAAGGATTGAGGTAATGAGGGAACTTAGTTCTCTGTAGGATACCGTGTATGCCAAAGAGCACTAGCCGTTGTCCCTATTGTGACTACCCATCTGATTTAAGAGCCTGCCGCATAAATATGAGGTTAAAGGTCGGGTTCTTTCACCCCTACGATCCCATCAACATCGACTTAATGGATGTAAGAATAAAATGTGGTCAAAATTCATGAGAAGAACAATCCTCCATTGTATTAGCAAATTAATAGGTACACAACCCAATGGGCACAGAACTCATAACTTCTAGATATCTCATTAAGTTATCCAAAACGAAAAAACCACAACATAACAGAACTATATTTAACTAAAAGGAATTCTCTTTACATATACGTATTCTCATATATAAATAGATAGAGGATATGAGGCGGTTACAGAAGATTCCAAAATATACAAAGGAATCCACCAGTTGTAACTCGCACATAGAATAGGTTCGTACTACTAATAAAATTTGTAGAGGATCAAAGAGACCTTGAATCGAAAATGTCAAAGCTCCTTTACAAGGTTGACATCTATGAGATATATGTTTGTGGAGTATTCTTGACGATCAATGAATAGCTACAAAAAGAGATAAGTGATGAGGCAAGTGATGTTGGACGGTTGAACGAGTTGCAGAATTTGCGTAGGCATGGAGAGTTAGCCAACTCCTGGTTGAATTCAAGAGGGATAACGATAGAACGAATCAACGATAGATGAATACCCTTAGAAGGGTACCTTATAACGATAGACCGAATCAACAGTAGATGAATACCCTTAGAAGGGTATCTTACCTGCCGAACTCATTAATTTAACTGCTGGACTCATTACCTTACTTGCTCACTAAGCTAACTAATAGAGGAACCCGCTGAGCAATAAGCCGAATACCCCTTGCCAGGCGCGATGCCCTGCCGAACCCGCTAAGCACCTACCATGCCTTATTAGACCCTTTGGATTAACTCTTAACTTTTTATGTTCAGGGAAACAAACGGAGCTTCCTCACTGTAGATGTCGGGTGAGGCAGACTTACTCCCTCGTGGTTTGCTTGCGAGCTGGCTGGGTTTGCTCGCTAGTACGACTGGATGGGATTGCTCGGATTGCTGGGGTGGATGGGGCATGGTGCAGCTGGAATTACAGGACAGTTTCAACAAATCTAACATGAACTTTGAAAATAGAAGAGGAATGGGTTGAAGGAGACCTGAGCTTTCTGATCACTGTTAGCAAGTTGAGATTAATATTGTAACTTTCCTTCAATGTAACTCTTGCTGAAAGAGTTATGTCGGCTTCATTTACTGAACTATAAAGAGATCAAATTTTTTTCTTATGGTCATGTTCATCGAACAGAGCTACGATGTGCCACCTCATGGGTCTCAGTGTTTGTCATGACTATGCGATAAGCTTTTCATAATCTTGTCCACACTTGGCAATTGCATGCACAGTAGGTGATATGTGTCATGGTGTATGCTTCTTCATTAGTTTTATATATGTGCTTGGAAAGTGGAATCAGCACTTTGACAGGTGTTTGAGCAGGAAAACTCCACGGGAAGAGCGGCCAGCTACTGGGCGAGTATTTCCTAGTTTTGCATTTACAAGGATCCACATTTCAATGGAGTATAGTTTTGTTTTGATGTCAAAATGACCAGCGATTTTGGTTTTAAAAAATCACTTTTTTTTCTTAAGGTTAACAACTCTGCGATCATTTAGATTTTATTCCGTTAGACTAGCCTCTACCACAAAGAGCGAACACCCAAAATATAAAAAGCATTATTCAGCTGGACCCACAAGATAACCTAAACGGTCTTCATATCCATGTAAAACAGGCATGTCTGCATTGAATTAAATAAAAAACAAAATTATTTAATTAATATATTTGTTGATGATCTTTATTATTTGAAGAATGAATAATAAAAGTACATAACTTGTACTTTTGTAAGTCAATAATCACCAATCCTAGAATTAAACCAAACCTCAAACAGAATTGGGCAATAAACTTAAAATGGAGTAGCAAATGATTGATAATATTTTATTTTAGTTTTAATGAAATGTGTTTATACAGTGTTAGTAGGTATCGATTATCAGGGATGATAGGTTTTTTAATTTTTGAAAAGTATATTGGTAAAGGTTCACGAATATATTTTCAGCAAGAAAAAAATAACTTTTATTAATAAAAGTCGTGTCTTTAATTACAAATATTCACATAACAAATTTTTTTTATTTCACAAACAAAAATTCAAGAGTACTTGGCCTTCCTTGGTAGTGACCATGCTGACAAATATCACCATGCTGGTCCCACATTCGAATCCTATCGGTGAAACATTTAAATAATCATACAAACAATCTAGGGATGCGGTCGTCATCGAATGACATTCACTCAACTGCATATATATATTCGAGGCCGGAGAGGCATACAGATTCTCGAGACAGTGCCCTTCTAAGTCTAAGTGCAATATCACACAAGTCTTAAGGGTTAGCTCAATTGGTAAGATCTGCATACATTTTCTCGGTTCAGAGAGAGGTCACGGGTTCGAGCCTCAAAAGATCACGGGAATTCAGATAACTACTCATACCCCGCAGCTTCTTTTAGCTTTGTTCCATATCCATAAGCACCAAGAGCATCAT
>LPNX010004537.1:1704-16019 GCA_001517045.1 Pseudotsuga menziesii | reverse complement strand
CCTCGGTCGAGGGCTGAAAAAAACCTCGGTCGAGGGCTTGATAAAACCTCGGTCGAGATATTAAAACCTCGGTCGAGGGCTTTTTAAACCCTCGACCGAGGTATGTTTTTTTGTTTTTGCCTAAAAGCGCTTGCCAAAAAGTGTTACCCAGGTCCATGGATTCACCCTACTTCAGTATTAAGACTCTCTGATGAAAGAGTGGGATCGTGTGGAAATGACATCGAATCGACCACTTCACTCTCCAAAGGGAGAGTGGGATCAATCATAGATAAATCCGAATCGACCACTTGGTCAACCAGCGAGGAATTGAGGGATAACTTACTATCATTTTTTGGAATCACATGTTGATGATCAGTAATATTTTCCAACCAACTCAAAGCTTCATCGATGCATAGCCAAATAATCATAGAGCTTTGGTCAAGCGAAGAAGAAGAAAGGGATGAAGCAACAATCGATGAAGAAGGAGAGGGATTAGGTTGAGGTCGATCCTCTCCTAGAGGAGAGGTGACATTTGAGACATTAGGTGTAACAAGAATTACCAAATTAAAAAGCCAGGCTGGTAATCCTATAGTTAATCTAGGAAGATTTGGAGTGGCAATAAAGGGAGGACCAATACCTTCACTTGGAAGGAATACAAAAGGCACACCTTGGAAAGGGACCTCTTGAGTGGTATTCCCAGATGAGGATGCCATCTCTAAACTCTCTAATAACCCCCTAACTACGACACACAAGCAAGTACTACTCAAACTAAAAGCAACAAGCAAACATGTGAAAGGAGTGGATAAGAGTCAGGAACCTCACAGGACAGGCCAAAAGGATAACTCAGATGGTTTGAGGATTCCTAAAAGGGTCTCTCGATATACGCAAGGTATGTGGGAGCTCAAATCGGTAGTAGTGTTGTCTAATGCATAACCGTTCACAAGGGGCCTTCCTATATACAATCGAGTACATGAAGTACCTTTCTATATACCTCAAGGGTACATGAAATGTCGTTCGATATACCGATGGTATGTGGAAGAACCGCACGAGTCCCAGGATGTAATGCAGACAAATAACAATAGCTCATATGCTTAACGATGCCCGAACACATCTCTAACTTATCACTCAAATTGCTAAAATTTTAACCTAGTACTATCGTTCATTTTATCTTGTGCGTTTAGGTGGAACCATGGAGTGAAAAATTGAATTTAAAGAAGATGCATACTGATCTATATGATAATGCAAGGTTTCCTCTTCAATGAAATTCTACCTAAGAGTGGGAGAGAGATTTACTTTTCTTCCAAAAAATGAACACCCAAATGCAAATACAATTCTATCTGTTAACACCCAATTAAATTTTGGGCATGGGTGTTCCTCGCGTTCTTTGGCCACGTCGAGGAGTGGCGAATAGACAGCAAAATGGATTTGATGGCACGTGCAGGCTGCCGCTCAGCAGTAGGATGGTCTGAAGATCAGGAAAACTAGGCTAAAGGGTAGTGTTGGATGCGTTAAATAGGGTTCCCGATTGATGACTAAAAACAGCCGAGAGGTAGATCAACGGTGTCAGATCTTTTCACATGGTGAAATATCCTGACCAAAAGCCACCCCTAGCCTTGCAAAATGGGTTAAATATTGGGTGCATCGAATGATCAAGATTGGAGCCCGAGAAGATCTATGACGGTGAGCCATTTCGCATCCCGAACTTAAAAGGGGTAAGATGCAAATACGCATTGTGAAAAGAGGTACGGGTCGTTTTGATCAACGAAACTGGTACAAGCAAAGGTAGATCAGTGGCTATAATTCATTTCACAATCTGGAGTAGCACGAGAGGAAACAAAAATCCACTGTGCAAAAAGGGGTGGAATACGCTTAGATCGATGGTCGCAGAGGAACTTGGTCCTGATTGGCGGCCAGGCAGCTTGCACACAAAATAAAAACACATGCGGGAATAGGATTCCCACAGATCTACGGTCTAATAATGTAGAGGGTGAATCCACGGTGCGAGCCGCCTGGGACATATGCTAGAGCTATGACGTGTAAAAAGCTATAAAAGGCCCACACAAAGTTGCAAAGATTTGTTTTTTCTGAAACCTCTAAGCTGTCAAATACCTAAATCACATCCAAAGCACCAGCCCAGACCAGCCAGGGGACCATGCTACGGAGCAAGGTAGGCCCTTGACACTCTTTCAGTATTATTTGGAAATTGTCTCAATGGAAGTAATAAGGGTAAGAGATGATATAGAACCAAAGATGTCAGGTCAGAATAAGGAAGAACATATGTTTGATGCAAACTCTAAGGTTTACGATACCTTCATGGTGGGGGAAACTATCGAAGCTGCCAGGGGAAAATTAGAAGATCGTAAGAACCAGGGTATGGATACCTATGGTGTTTTTAAGTCTTTCTTTCATTTTTTCTTTGTCGACCAAACCCCCTAGTGCCCTGAGTTTGTCGAGTGGTGCGCAAAGAATTTTGTTGTCACTAAAGGAGTTATCATGAATAAGTCCAAATCCAAAATTCTCTACCCTGTCAAAGCCCATGCCATCCACAAAACCCTGGATTTCCCCGAAGAATTCGCCCATCAAACCCAATACTATCAAGAAGATGACATCATTCGCTTCTTTAGAGAGTCTCTTGCGGAAAGTAAAGAAGCCTTCCTGAAAGCTTGTTCTAAACCTGATAGTGAACCCATCAACCTATCTTACCCTATTGACCTTGGTCAATTCAACGAAGAGACTTAGTGGTGTATAACCCTGACCAGTCAGTTCTTAGGTTTAGATACCGACGCATACGTCCCAGAGTCATTGTTGATTATTTTATTCGTCTTAGATACCTGCCCGGCTGAACCTAAATTTCCCAGACAGTCAGGTCAGTCTTGTTGCCTTAAGTTTGATGAGATTTTAGCCAAGAACATCCGTTCTTAGTTAACGAGCTTCCACGATGCCAGAACGTTCAGGTTCCAGTCTTTTTTGCTGAAGATGTTCATAGCCTACAATGATGAAGACGTGCAACTACCAGAATTGGCAGTCATTGCTAAAATGGCCACTAACTATGGTAAATTCATGAACCGTTGATGGCCGAAATATATGAAGTCTTTTCCCAAGAAAGACTGCCTAGGGTGTTTCCTGAAATGAGACAAATGCTGCAATTGTCGAAAGGCAGGAGGATAGGAGACTGGTTCCTCTCAGATTTTGGGACAACTATAAGACTTTATGGCTTCGTACATTCGCCATACATCCTACCATCTTTCTTGACCCCCAAGATCTTCTATTTGGAGTTAATCCGACAAAAACTCATGGTTGAAGAAGAACACTTCTTGAACTTCAAGAAGTGTTTGAATTTGGTCCTTCCTTGGAAATTAGCACTGTATAAAGTCACAAACAGGGCTGCATTGCCTCTAGTCTCCAAATTTATCAGAGACATGGGATTTCCTCAAGACCAAGCAATAAAATATGATCCTCATCAGGTTATCTCCAAGAGAAGAACGACCCTCAAATGTCGGCCCTTTGAGCACACGGAGGTGCCTAGCGCCGAACAGGACTTTGGCTCGTAGCTACCCGACGCAAATCCCCCCCAAGAGGATTTGGCTATAGTGGTTGCGATTGCGGGGGGATACTCATCATTGGTCAGTTAGTCAACGAGTTCGGTAAAGAGAGGGGGTATTGAAGCCATGGACATCGAAGAAGTGCACATTGCCAGCATGCCCAAGAGTAAAAAAATAGAGCCCAGACAGCAAATGGTGCAGGCTAAAAAGGGACAGGCAAAGAAGAAGAATGTAGTAAAAATACAGCAACAGGTGGAGCCCGAGATGGCCAAATTGTAGATACAGGAGTATGTATTCAAAGGGAAAAATGAACAAGCGTCCAAAGAAGAGTGGCTAAAGTCTTAATGAGACAAAGCGGACAAAACCTTTGAGGAGACAGGAGAACTATACCATGAAGCCTCATAGTTACTTCAGCCCAATGTGGCATTGAAAGCAGTAAGGGATCATGCCATTGATACCCTCAGCTTAGCTTTGGAAGCAGGGAGCAAGGTTTCCAAGGTCAATGTAAACCTTTCAAAGGTTCCCAATTCAAACATTATACATCTGAGCAAAGAGATCGGAGGCACACTTAATACTAGACTGCTTAAAGCTAGCATACAATTATCCAAGTCAAAAGAAAGCAAGGCTAAAACTTCTAATCTTTTAAGAAAATTGAGAGTGGAGATGAAAGCACTTAAAGCCCAAATCAACAGTTTATAGAAGGAAGCTATACAGAGGGAGGGAGGTGGATATAAAGGAAGCGTGGTCTAGCAATTGCTCGATGACAAAGACAAAGAGATACAGGCTTTGAAAAAGAGGTTAAGAATCCTCAGCTCTCAGCTCACTAGAGCAAATGAATTGGCTGAATTCAAAAAGGAGAAAGAGGCACTGAATTCCAAGCTTGTTGATAGCCAAGATAAGATGTTGAAGCTTGAGGAAAAGGGGAAGCAATGGGAAGCAGATATCCAACTCTTGAGGAATAGTGAGACAGAGTTAAAAGTTAGACTAGCAGTGAAGGAAAATGAGCTTCAGAGCAGGAACGCAGAGAAGGCAATTCAGCCCATATGCACGACTGAAGAAGTAGACACCAGCTCCCTCTCCAAGGCAATGTCACAGATAGGCCTAAAGGATAACGAACTCATCAAATTAAAGCAACAAATTGAAGAGTTAGAAAAGGAAAGAGTTAAAGAGAAACAAGTGTTAAATTTTAATATGCTTAGCTAAGACATAAGTATTTCATTTCATTTTTCATGACAAAAGCATATAAACAGGATCACTAAAAGATAGACAAGCACAACCGTAAAAAGGAACACAAAGATTTATCCTGGGAAAACCCTAAAGGAAAAAACACAGCAAAAGCTTCCTCAATATAGATGCCCCAAAAAGATAAAAGATAAAACCAGCAAGGAGATCAAAGCCTGATCCTCCTCCTTCTCCAGCTACTTCTCTTCTCCACTAATGTGCTACCCAAGTGAGAGTGTGTGTGTCACAAATGAGGAGCACTACACTATTTATATTCATCTGTTCACTTAAGTTAACTCATTTGACATGTAGGATCGAGTTAAATCATGTAGGCTCGAGTTACACATGTAGGCTCAAGTAACCACACTGGGGTGCTAATGACCCACCTTTACAATTAAAGGGGACTACCTCATGACTCTTATTAGTTATTCCGATTAGGAGCATCGGGGTACAATGTAATACAATTGGTTCTCCCGGTAGGACCATCGGGGACCACAAAAAGATACATATAGAATATTCTTTGAAGTTACAATATTTCAACACTCCCCCTTAATGAGAAGGGTATTCTACAGCAACATCAACAACAACAAGAGGAGATAGGGGACATCATCAACATCAGTAGGGTAACACATCTATAAATCATTGGAATATTTTCAACATCATGTAGTCTTCATCTTCAATCTTCAGTCTTCATCATCAGCAACATCTTCAGTCTTTGATCAGCAACATCTTCAGCATTTTGATCTTTCAATTAGCAACGACATCTTCAGCACTTGGACCTTTCGAGCAGCAACATCTTCAGCACTTTGACTATTCGATCAGCAATAACATCTTCAACATTTTGACCTTTTGATCAGCAACATCTTCAGCACTTTGACTTTTCGATCAGCAGCAACATCATCATATTCTGATCTGTCGATCATAATCATCATCACATTTTGATCTTTCGATCAGAAACATCATCATCATACTCTGATCTTTCGATCAAAAACATCATCATCATACTCTGATCTTTCGATTAGAAACATCATTATCATACTCTGAGCTTTTGATCATAAACATCATCAACATACTCTGATATTTCGATTAGAGACATCGTCATCATACTTTGATCTTTCGATCAGAAACATCATAATAATAGTGCGTCATCATCATACTCTGATCTTTAGATCAGTACTTCATCATCATCATACTCTGATCTTTCGATCAGTATGTCATCATCATCATACTCTGATATTTCAATCAGTACGTCATCATCATCATACTCTGATCTTTTGATTAGTATGGCATCATCATCATAAGCAACAACCTGCAATCCACAACTCAAAGACAAAAATGTCTTTGGATCACTTTTGGACTTCAAGTCCAGGGATGATAAAATCCCACCACATTCTCAACAACCGAAGATACTGGATTGATTACGGGAGAATCAGTCCCTATCACTTTAGGACTAAGTCCAAGGACGATGCAATCCTACCACATTCTCGAGGATCGAAGCCACCAGATTGATTACGGGAGAATCAATCCCTATCACTTTAGGACTATGTCCAAGGATGATGCAATCCTACCACATTCTCGAGGACCGAAGCCACTGGATTGATTACGGGAGAATCAGTCCCTATCACTTTAGGACTATGTCCAAGGATGATGCAGTCCTACCACATTCTTGAGGACCGAAGCCACTGGATTGATTACGGGAGAATCAGTCCCTATCACTTTAGGACTATGTCCAAGGATGATGCAATCCTACCACATTCTCAAGGACCGAGGTCACCGGATCTATTAAGGACAGATGTCCCAGGATGATACAATCCTTCTTCATTCTTGAAGACTGAGGTCTCCAGATCACTTTAGGGCAAGTGCCCAGGGATGATACAATCCCGCCACGTTCTCGAGGACCGAGGTCACCGAATCTATTATGGACAGATGTCCCGGGATGATACAATCCCTCTTCATTCTCGAAGACCGAGGTCTCCGGATCACTTTAGGGCAAGTTCCTAGGGATGATACAATCCCACTGCAACATCACTACTCCCCCTTTCGGGGAAGATCTTTTCGAACCACACCAAGCTTGTCTCGAAAGTGTTCGAACTTCACTCAGGATAGAGGCTTTGTCAACACATTAGAAACTTGTTCATCAGTAATCACATACTAGAGCTTTATGGCTCCCTTCTGCATCATATCTCGAATGTAGAAATATCTGATTTCTATGTGCTTTTATCTGTCATGAAACATAGGGTTCTCTGTCATCTTTATACAACTTTGGTTATCACATAGAATCATGGTAGTGTCCAACTCTAGGTTGAATAATCCTGGCATTAGCTTCCGAAGCCATATGGCTTCACAACTAGCAGAGCAAGCTGCTATATATTTTGCTTCAGCTGTGCTTAGTGTAACACTGGATTGCTTTCTGCTAAACCATGAGATCATAGCAGATCCCAGACTATAACATCCACCTGATGTGATTTTTCTATCTGAGATGCTTTTGGCCCAATCTGCATCTGTATAGCCATATAATCTATACTCATGGCTATTATCATAATATAGACCAAAGTCTATAGTTTCTTTCAAATATCTCATCACATGTTTTGCAGCTACCAAGTGAACCCGTCTAGGTTGAACTAGATATTGACTTAAGGTGTTCACAGCAAAACAAATGTCTGGTCTGGTATTTGACAAATACATCAATGACCCAATGATCTGTCTATAATGAGTCACATCCACTAACTCTAATGAGTCATCAGTTAACAACTTTAGGTTGGAATCCATGGGTGTGGACAAGGCTTTGCATTCCAACATGTTGAATCTTTTCATTATCTCTACTGCATACTTTCCCTGATTGAGAAAGATTCCTTCTGAACTTTGACATACTTCCAGACCTAGGAAATAATGCATTAACCCAAGGTCTTTCATCTCAAATTCTTCTTCTAGTTTCTTCTTGCTTTTCATAATCTATTTCTTATTTCCTATCAAGAATAAATCATCCACATATAGTAGTAGGATGACAGGTTCATCTTCTACAACCTTGAGGTAAAGGTTAGGATCAACTTTACTCTTGGTAAAGCCCATGCTTGACAGGAAACTATATATCCTCTCATACCAAGCTCTAGGAGCTTGTTTAAGACCATACAGGGCCTTCTTCAACTTGCATACATGAGTATGTCTGTCTTCAACTACAAATCCTTGAGGTTGTTCTATGTAAACTTCTTCTTCAATAACACCATTCAGAAAAGATGTTTTCACATCCATCTGGTGTAAGTCCCACTTCATTATGGATGCAAGTGCCATGATAGTTCTAATCAAAGTATATCGTGCTACAGGAGCAAATGTCTCTTCATAATCAATTCCCTCTTTCTGAGAGAAACCTTTGGCCACAAATCTTGCTTTATACTTCTCGATACTTCCGTCAGGTGCATGCTTTATTTTGAATATCCATTTGGAGGATACTATAATCTTTCCTTCTGGTTTGGGAACTATATCCCATACATCATTCTTCATTATTGACTGGTATTCTTCAGTCATTGCTTCTACCCATTCTTTCTTCTGTACCGCTTCTTCATAATTTGTAGGTTCTTGTTCTACCAGATCACACATCAAGGCTACATAGTTGGAAAAAGTATTAGGTTTCTTTCTTTCCCTTGTAGAGCCTTCAAGAGCTCCATATCTTTCTGCCTCTTGTAAAATTTCTCTTGTCCAAGCAAGCTTTCTTTTTCTTGATATCTCCATCATGGGAGGTTCTTTTGGTTCTTCCATGTCATGTTTTTCAGGAGCTTCATCTTCAGGGAGACATGTAGTTTCTTTATTTCTGGGTGGTGTCTCTTCTTCATACACTTCTTCAAGTTGGCACTTCCTGGATCTCTTGAGAGCTGCCTCTTCATCAAATGTCACATCTTAACTGATTTCCATGTGGTGGAATCCAGGAATGTAGATTCTGAATGCTTTGGATACTTCACAATATCCAACAAATATCACCTTCTTTTCGGAAGGGTATAATTTGGTTCTTTTTTCTTTTGGTATATGAATATATACTGGACAACCAAATATCTTGAGGTGACTTACCTCAGGCTTCTTTCCCGTGAATATCTCTTCTAGAGTTTTGAACCCAAGAGCACTGTGAGATATTCTATTTTGTACATACACAGCAGTTCTTGCCGCTTCTTCCCATAGGTGCATTGGAAGATCTTGATCATATATCATTGTCTTCACTGCCTCCATGATGGTTCTGTTCTTTATTTCTGCTACCCCATTCTGTTGGGGATTGTAGGGAGTAGTTAGTTCCCTCTTTATTCCTGCAACTTTGCAAAAGGCATCAAACTCTTTTGAGGTGTACTCTCCTACATTGTTTGATCAAAGAATCTTAATTTTTCTTGCCAGAAATATTCTCTACCAAGGCTTTGAACTCCTTGAATTTCTCAAACACTTCACTCTTTTCCTTCAAGAAGTATATCCAAGTCTTTCTTGAAAAATCATCAACAAATGTGATATAATATTCAAAGCCACTTAAGGATGTGGAAGACATTGGACCACATACATCTGAATGAATCAATTCCAATGTACCTTTTGTTTTTGTTTCACTCTTCGGGAATGGATTCTTGATGTTCTTTCCCTTCGCACATCCTTTGCAAATGCCTTCATGCTTGATCTTCATGTCTGGTAATCCCGTCATTACTTTATTCACATGAGGTAGAGCCTTGTAATTGATTTTGGCAAGCCTTCTATTCCATAGTTCACTAGGGTCAGTGGACTCATGCACAAAGGCTGTTTCTGAGTGCCCCTTGAGTTTATACAAGCCCCCTTCTTCTTCACCAATGATGATTGCATCTTCAATATTCTTTCCTTTGGACCACATAAGTACTTGACCATCTATGAAAGCAACTCTGAATCCTTTCTTATCTAAAGATGAGATAGATAGTAAATTTTTATTTAAACCAGGTACATATAATACATCTTTCATTTTTAAGGGATTGCCTGATTCAAGTTTGTACCTTGCTTCACCAACTCCTTTGATCGGATATTGATAGTCATCTCCTAGGGATACTTTCTGAGGAGAGCTCTTTTCTTCAAGTTTGGACAAATTTTTCTTTTGTCCCGTCATGTGCTTTGAAGCACCACTATCAATAAGCCAAGTGTCTTCTCCAGGAGTCATAGATCCAGAGAGAGAAGAAAACAGTACATATTCTTCTGCATCTTCTTCTCTTGCTTGCTTTCTCAAAGGTCCTTCATATTCTTCTTCTTCATCCTCATCTTCAGCTAGATGAGCATTATATCTTTTGTTGTTGTTGATCCTCTGCTTATATTCTTGATTCTTTATAGGACAGTTTCTGGCAATGTGTCCTATCTTGTCATAGTGGAAGCATTGAAAACTAGAGTAGTCCTTACTTGATAGACTTTCTTTTGATATTTGGAATCTTCCAGGAGGTTGATGCTCTTTGTGACTTTCCTTCTTGAAGATGGGTTGATTCCTTCTTCTTTTTCTGGTATGAGTGGCTAGGGCTTGATCATCCTCTTTTAGTAAGGCTTCTTTATTTTCCACTCTAGTCTCCTCTTGAATGCAGTCTTCCCATACCACATCAAACTGCATGCTTTCCTTCCTGGCACACATCATTTGAATGAATGATTCCCATGGTATAATGAGACCATTGAGAGCAGTCATAACCATTTCATCTTCATCAAGCTTATCTCCAATAGCTTCTAGTTTCTCTTTGATCTGGGAAACCCTTGAAAAGTAGTCTTCGATGGATTCTCCATGACTCATCTTGATTCTCTTTAGTTGAGTTCTTAGATTCATCTTCCTGTTGATGTTTCTTCCCTCAAACATTCTAGAAAGGGCATCATACATTTCTTTTGGAGTCTTCTTGGATGACACTTGAGGAATCAAGTGATCCTTAATCGAGTCAGAAATAATTATTTGTGCCCTAATAATATCATTTCTGTGCTTCTCCTTGGCTTCAGCTTCTTCAGGTTCTGACACTTCTTCTTTGACATACTTATCAAGATCATTCTCTTGGAGAATGAGACCAATCCTATATTTCCATGCTTGAAAAATCTCTATGCCTTCTAGCTTGTCTTCAAGCTTAGTGCTTGAAGTCATTTTGCTAGAGAATTACAAAAAAATGAAATTTTGTGGAATGAGAAACTGACCTTACCAGGATATGTGCTTGAATGAGGTGAGTTGACTGATGTACTTGGATTATGGAAATCTCGATTCTTCACCTTTCAAATTAGACGATTCATTTTCTACAGAAATGGCTGTCATTGTTTCTGTGATATCTACGCAATTGCTGCCCTTATATGTTTGAAATTTCGCACTGAGGTAATATAGTATGTCCCTGATCCAACAACATATGTTTCATCAAAATTGGTTTCACCAATTTGGATTTATGATCCTTTTCCCAAGGTGACCTGTTACAGGACTGTTCAGAACAACGAAGTTGTACAGCATGCCATGTGTCACTGTTTCTTTTTCTGGGTATAAAATTTGGACCACAGAAATTACAGTCTGTTCCCTTTGTGGAACATCTTCAAAAATTCTATTTGGACCTCTGTAGCCCAAGCTATATCAATTTTCCCCAGGTGTCCTGTTTAGGGATGAATTTTGGAAGAGGCTGGAACCCTAACTTGGAGGGATCATATCTCCCAAAATATAGTGAATATAAGGCAGAATTTTGGACACAGTGTACAGAAGGACTTTATCTTCGGCATTTGAAATTTTCAGCTCCTAAACCTTCGCCAATATTGGGATATAGGGAATGTACCAAAACTTAGCAGTTTTAGTATTTAGGGTTTTTCTAGCTCGGGGTCAAACTAGGGTTTCACTTTCCCGGAGTTTCACCCAACCAAAAAACTTGATCCAGGTCTCTAGACTTCGATTTTGATGAGGAGAGAAATCCTATGCTGGGCTCACTCAAAAATTCGTCTTATGCAAGAAGCCCTAATTTCCCACATTGAAAACTGAAAATGCTTGGAATCGAATTCTGCTTCGACAGAAAGATGCGCCCTTCAATGGAGAGTCACCCTAGCCTTCTTTTGCTGATCAATTGTGGAGAGAGAACCAAAAAGTAAGAAGCCCTAGATTCTATAACAGCACAATGTCTTCTTTTCAGGGTGGCTCTGATACCATGTTAAATTTTCAGATGCTTAGCTAAGACATCAGTATTTCATTTCATTTTTCATGACAAAAGCATATAAATAGGATCACTGAAAGATAGACAAGCACAACCATAAAAGGAACACAAAGATTTATCTTGGGAAAACCCTAAATGGAAAAAACCAACAAAAGCTTCCTCAATATAGATGCCCCAAAAAGATAAAAGATAAAACCAGCAAGGAGATCAAAGCCTAATCCTCCTTCTTCTCCAACTACTTCTCTTCTCCACTAATGCGCTACCCAAGTGAGAGTGTGTGTGTCACAAATGAGGAGCACTACACCTCTATTTATATTCATCCGTTCACTTAAGTTAACTCATTTGACATGTAGGCTCGAGTTAAATCATGTAGGCTCGAGTTACACATGTAGGCTCAAGTAACCACACTGGGGTGCTAATGACCCACCTTTACAATTAGAGGGGACTACCTCATGACTCTTATTAGTTCTTCCAATTAGGAGCATTGGGGTACAATGTAATACAAGTGGTTCTCCCGGTAGGACCATCGGGGACCACAAAAAGATACATATAGAATATTCTATGAAGTTACAATATTTCAACAACAAGGTAGAGAAAGTGTCGAAGAACTGACCCAACAAAACGGTATGTTGAGCAAATAAGTGATTGGAAATCTTGCACTACAAGGCATGAAGCATCTGATATGGGATTGGATTATCATGGAAGCCAACAAGTTCTGACCCTATCTCAATGTTATTACAAAACTGGGATTAGCTGTTGAGGAAACCAAAAAACAAGTCTAGGAACTAGGAGCTGAAGTGAACAAAAGACCTTTGGAGATTTCTAAAAGGGCCATAACCTATCTAATCTCCTTGTCAGACGAAGCCTCTAACATTTTTAGTCTTCAAAACCAGGTCGTTGTTATCTCTGGAGCTCGAAGGGTGAAAACTAAACACAGGATGATGGAGACGGTGCAGGCCCAAATAGACGTCACTGACCACAAACTCCAAGAAATCCTCAGCATGTTCAGGACACTAGTGAGTAGAGGACTCCCCTTTTTCTAGGAAGAGAGAGGTCCTTTACTATCTCAGAAGGATTATAAGGATTGCCTATTAGACTACTAGTCAGACCACGAAAATTTCGGAGATATGGAACAAGCATTATCCGGGAAGGTTGTCTTTGACAAGTTGGCAAATGATTTCAAGTTATGGTTTGATTTTAAAGCCACACGATCCAAGGTCCCTATGAATTCATACTCAGAAGAAATGGAGCTCTTGGCATAAGTTAATGCCATGGTTGCTACACCACTCCCAGGTCCTGATACATAGAAAACCATCTGCCACTTTGGGTCTGTCTAGCTCACACCACCCCGGTAGAAATAGTGGTGACAGTGCCATGAAATATTTTCCAAGTGTCACATGCTTTCCCTAATGGTCTCTTCTCTCAAAGGGGTCTGTACAGTCAGCATCAACCAGGTGGGGGTATGGGACACTCTTCTGCCTCTTCATCCCACGCCCCATGTATTATTCTCTAGCTATTTCATACAAGCCACATCTAATATGACACATAAGAAGCTGTTAGAACATGTCCTTTATTGTAACAAATTTTGATTCCCAAATGTCGGTTTGGGAAAGATAGAAACGCTATAAATATACCTCCTGAAAAGGGAGAAAGGATTGAAACCATTGTAATATTTTGCTATGTATGTTTTTCAAGAAAGTTTTAATATAATCGTCGAGCCGAGATCGAAATTTTTCACACAAGGATTCCTGTGTTGTTCGCACTTACAGTCTGTTATTTCTTTTCTTATGTGAATGTTATTCCATTTTGCCTTTTCCATTATGTTTTTCTTTCATATCTGAGACTTAGGGTATGACATCTCGGAATTCATACTTGCTATGCTCCATTTGTTGTTTCAGGTATTCACCAAAGTTTCTTCCAAAGTTAATGTAGAATTCATTTCTCGCAATGCTCTGCATTAATGGTTTGTTCATGTTCCTCCTTTTCACCAGACAAATATGAATCAACTGTGATCGAATGGCTACCTTGCCCTTGTGATGAAAACATTCGCATTTAAGTTCTAATTATCTTTGTTGTATATCTTGACTCCATCACCCAATGATGTTGTGTTTTGTTTCAACCATTTTGTAAGCAATTTATAGTTCTTTTTTGCATTTACATATCTGGCACTATCATACATTTAGTGAGAGATCCCTCTCGGAAGAGTAGAAGGCCAGTTCTCTCTTCAAAAGTGATTTTGCTGTTACATGGAAGCAATCCCTTCTACAACCTTTGGTTAATTTACGGTGCTAACAAACTGGCGCCATTTCCGGGGATGAGATTGAATATCATTCGTAGGAAAAATGACAAAGATTAAAAGTATAAAGAGTTTATGTGGGAAAATCAAAGATTCTTACATGTGAAGAAGGTTGTGTCATTTTCCTTGGTGACTCCACTAAAAGATGCCAAG